>UZAM01008347.1:4414-22981 GCA_900618415.1 Soboliphyme baturini | reverse complement strand
TTTCGGACTTACAGGAAATTTCAGCGGTACTTGTGAGTATATATGTGCTGGACTTGCTGATATAAATCTTTTAGCCCGGGTTTGAATAGGTTTGGTTTGGTCCAAATTTACGCAGTTTAGCGCATGTGCATGGCGTAGAAAAATCGCACGATGCTTCCTGCTGAACAATAACCTCAACGAACGCCAAATAAAATACTTCTTGCTGCCAATTTATCGTTTTCATTGTATACCATTGCATCGAGCAACGCCAGTGCCGTGCAGACATTCTACCTGGATCGAATAAATGCTTGCTCGCTCTTTTCCGTCGAGTCTTTTCGATGTCATATCAGCTTTTACGAAACCATCTTCCCATCTTGTTGGAGGTTTTCCTGGCGGCCGCCTGCCATCAGGCTCTGTGTTCAGTATTCACTTCGCACAGCAACTACCGCCCATTCGCTGACCATGGCCTCTGCATCTTAGACGCATTGTTTGCAATCATTCAGTCACTTAGGTTGCAGAGTTTTTACTGCATTCTGATCTATCTCTTATAACAGCACTTGACGCCTAGTCGGGCCATTTGCTAAGAGATTCCATTGACCTCTAAGAACAAATGGAGGGCGGAGGATGTTGGATAACTTCACATAAGTAAAAAATGCATGTAATTGGAAACCAACGCCACAACTACGTGAATTATGCTGCTAGATCAATGACTTTAGTTAAATTTCATATCTGTGTGTCCCAATAATATTTAAATGACTTTATCCTTTCAATAACGAGTTGTATTCTCCTTTGTGCAAGTGGAGCAATTTTGTTTCGTTGATTAGTAAAATGCGCTACCTCTTAAATTAATGCTGCAAAGTTTGTTCATCATCAGCTTACAGTGAATGAGCTAGAAACGAAGTCAAGCAATGGAAAGAAATTAAGACTTGTAACTCTCAGAGAAACAGGCAACTACGAGAATGACTAATTCAATTTTTGAATATTTTTACCGAAGTGACTGTTGAAAATTAGAGAAATACTAATTCGCAGATGTGACTGATACTAGATTCAACGTTATATAGGACAATATGCCGCTTGGCAGCAGTTACTGTAAAATACAACGCATTTCAACAGCAGAAAATTCTTTCTGAAGAATATAGAAGACTGGAATCTATTAGAAAACCGAGGCCAAAGTTCTTCTGGTTTGTAAAGGCAGCCTTCGGACAAAAAATAATTATACGTTGTTATAATTCTGATCACTAATTAGAAACATGCTGAATAGTCAAGTATATGACTTAGAGTTCAATAAATGACCTTGTAGTACTGGAGGCGTGGCCTACATGGCATCAGTCCATTCACGCAGTCTGCTGAAATTTACCGCGCTCACCTCCGTAAGAGCCTTAGTTTCGACGTTAGCCAACTGTTCTACCATGAGGTTGAATTATCACGCATGTCTATGATCATTCACAGTGACCGCTCTGATGTTCGAGCTGTTCTTAGCTGTAAACGAAAACCATAGCGACCCAGTAGCTACAGTGACCATGGCTATTATTCGATTAGTCTGCAGACGTGAATTGAACGAGTTCGATGTAACAATCTGCCATCTGTTGACTAATGCAATGCCATAGGTACAGTGCATGTAACAGGTGTAAGGATTATGTTGTGTTTTATTTGCATAACAAGTTATCAAACTATTCATACTGCTTATTCCGTAGTAGTCGGAATGGCTCACGGTCACAGAAGCCGGTTCGGTTATCTCGCGATGTGACACAGCTTAAATGAACGCCTGAAAAGTCATAAGAATACACGGCGGGTATGTGGAACATGTCAATCCGGTCAGGCGAAGTAGTGCATAGAAGTGCTGTTGGAGATTGAAAAAAATCTCTTGTCAGAGTAGCTGCATAAAGAGGCGCTGAGCTGGAACAATTTGGGAAAGAAAACAACGTGAAATGGCTTGCGTAATAAACATGGGTATTATTGCTCACATTCAAGTGTAGGTTTCCGAATTCTGACATCACCTATCGCTACTAGACAAAGGTAAAATTAGCGAGATTCTTCAGGAACTGGTAGTGGCATTGAATTACATTAGAAGGTCGCCATTCGCTATTAGTCCATGCTCGTTTTGTTGATCTATGGTAATTTTACTCGCCTCCAGAAAGCTGTGACGGCAGGGAACTGAAATCCGCTTTCACTTCTGATAATGCACTAATGTTGTTTTCAAGTCAACTTAGGTTGCTGTCGATACCATGCAATTTTTGCAGTCTCTATCATGACCGGGTTCTCGGCGATTATACATGCATCTGCAGCTTGTCATTCACTCATGCAGCATAACGGCATGTGAGATATATTCTAGGGAATGATTTTCAAAAGACGAATTCAGAGCAATGAATGGTTCTGCAAAACTGTTCTGTGGAGGGAGACAGCACAGAATTCGACTACATTTTACATAATGAAGAACAGAACTCTTCTGATTGATGTTGCAGCATGGAAGTCCTGCTAGGTCGGTCAACATGCGTTAAAAATGAGGAAAAGATGAGCAATTTATTCAGGCCACAGTTGAACAATTACTGCTTGATACTGTATGCTACACCTTAGGTCCTACGGTATCGGCTATTGCAGCATAAAAAGCCGACTCATTGTCACCGGTGGAACAAGGAGAGAACTGGCATATTTACGCCTAACAATAATAATTCAATATTTTGATATTCGCATAAGTACAGAACTTGGAACGTTCTTAGACATCTTTAAGTGCTATTTAGTCTTCTATATTGTATAACGCCACTCCGGTTTGCTTGGATCTGTCCTGCTTGAAGCCTGGTTTCCGCGAAATTTGCATTATATCCACATTATGAAAGGTTAAGAACTAGATGATTGCATTTCAAGTAAAAATGGATTACATTTAATGTCATTAGTCTCCATGTAAACCGCGAAACATGCTAAAACTATCCAAAACGTAAGTTAACTGTGAGGGGACGCTTTTAGGCTGTGCTGTTAATGTGAATTTTTTCTGGGATGAGGATGCGCAGAGGGAGTTGCAGCAAATATGTGGGTCTATCTAAAAGACAATTTGCTGAAACACAATTCAGTGTGTCCTCTTAAAAGTGAATTGCATTGTTCAATCATTTTTCAGAAAACATACAAATATAACGCTACTAAACACACCGAATTCATTCTGCACAAAGGATGGCAAATATTAGGGCAGAAGGTAGAAGAGCTTGTGCTCAGTCATGAGGGTGTGTAAAATATAGTGATATTTCCTTTCCGAATGCAAATTTAAACTGCGGAAACTTTCAACCCAATTCACCAATTCACGACGCAGTATTTTATGAAGAACCGAAGCGCATTATGTAAGTATTCATAACTATCTGAAATTAAGTTACATCTTCGATTTGGACTTTACATGGCCAGATTGCTTAACCTGACCGACTTTCTATCCATGCTGCAATGACTGCTTTTCATTTCCTTTAACTTTCGAGACGAACCTGCATTATTGCGAAACGGGACTGAAAGCCGCTAGCCCTTAAGGCAAGAGTTTTGTGCTATGCCATAGGTCAATTTAATCTGCATTAACGATGGCTTCGTTTGGACATTTGAAATCATTCTAATGTTCAGGCATAAGTCTTTTCTTCAAAATGAATCAGAAGTGTTTCCGAAAGTAAAGTCGATTCTCGTTGCCAAGAAAGAGAGCTAAAGAGCCAGATCACAAAAGCCAAAACCAGTAATAGCTTATCCGCACTACGGCTGACGCCAGCAAGCGTCGAAGTCACAAAGCAAGTCTACAATAATGGAATGGCCAATTAGTCTCCGATAGCCTCTACAGAAGTATCCTTTGTTCGTGTGGTCACACCCAATCGAAAGGTAGCGAAACGACCCTTGCACCGTCGAACGTTTTCTGCTATGCAGCAGTACTCACAGCACGATAGCCCTTGGCCAAGATTGACCTGAAAGTCAAAACAGCCACATCCTAATCCATCTCTTTATTCAGCACTTGGAGATAACTCGGTTTTCGTGAGTTCGTGAACATGCTCAATTCATTGACAAGAACTTCACAACTTGGTCTGTTTCCGTCAACCTCAGTCATTTGCCATAAACACTAATCGCTGTAAGCATATAGAGAGAAATCGATTACCTTAGTGAGTGTGCGGCTGACGTAAGAAATTCTGTACTTCGCTGAACGATATAACAGCCGTCTATCGCCTGTTCGGCGTCGATGGGCTAATCGGAATGGAAGTTGCTATGGCCGACGCCTTGAAAAACGAATTTTTGAAACCGGCGGCCAAGAGAGAATCAGCAAAGACTTGTCAATGCACTGTTTACTCGCTGCGACGTCACTCTCGAACAGCTCCGAGGACTGAAGTGTTCTAATCCGAAAATTATTTCTGCCCGAATGTTGGTCATCGTCTTTTCTTCTCCAAATCACTTAACCTGTAAGGGGGAGTGTGCAGCGGTGAAACATGCTAAAGTTTCACTCAAGCAGGTGGGTAGATTTTCAGGTTTCCGCCTTGAGTGTGGCATCTAATTTGCCAAGTATATAAGCATATGCTGGTATGATCGCATAACAACGCAGAAGAGTTAATAAGTGTTCCACATATCAATGGCTCAGGTTGTCCGCTTAGTTGTTGTGTGTTGCCTTTGCAAACAATCAGTTTCAAATATGAACCAAATATTAGTGTCCTGACATCATTTGGTCGGTAGTTTTCTAAGCGTAATATTCGAAACTCGATTATCAATGGAGACGCAGAATTCCAAGTTTCCTTTTGAGCAGCTCGATAAAAATCCAACAGTAGCGCTCCCCCCGCACAGAGAGCAGTGAAGGAGCAGATTGAGGGATTTTAGCCAGAGCTATGTATGGGAAGGAACATTTTCTTAAGACATGAAGACCTGACACAAACCCTGGAACGATCGACTAATTAGGCATTGATAACCAGAGTTGACGGATCTCTTTGTGCCTTTAAGGTAGGTCTGCCTAGCTGACGGATACAAGGTTGCAAGTTAGAATTTGCTTCCACATGAAAGGATGTGAGGCTACGTTCATTATTTATATTAATTAATGACGAAGGCATAAAAAAATAATAATATCGTTTATCGTTCCCACGGAAGATTATGATTCATGGGACAGATAAATCAAAAATCCGGAATATGCTGGACAGAGGAATGACGGCAAAATGGAATTCTTCGAATAGGTATCCAGGGTGTCGATACATTGCTCGCTTAAATAACAGAACTCCATGGTATTCCGTTTTACCTGTTATTTTTGGATCTAGATACCTTCTTCGGGATAGAGATCAAGAATAAATTTAGTGTGGATTAGGTAGTGGACATTAGCTGTGATAGATCGGAGGGGGAATGTTGAGCTTATAGTTTTTTGGGAATCCATAAAAACGGATCGCTGCGACTATTCAGATTTGGTCTGAGAAAGTACTAACTATCTTTATGATCTTGTCGACGTCTGTGCTTTTCTTCTGTCGTCTGAGTATCTGACTGTTCAGATTTTGTAACTGTGTGACAATCCTCCGTCTGTGCAGAAGATGAACCTCCTTGTGTGCTGAAGTTAAAAAAATAAAGGAGAACAAGTAAAACCGGAAACCGTTGTGATGAACTTCAACATCATCTCCCGCGTTACTATGATCTCAACCATAGGTACGGTAGAAGTCACACAACATCGGCAAACCAGCAAACACCTTCTCTTTAGCAGCGCGGTTTGGAAAAACGGCGTACCTGTAGCTAAACATGAGCATAAACTCAAAAGAGTTTTTGGCACTTGGAAATCAATACAATCAACGGATCGGTTGTTCCATAAGATCACTTATAACTCTGATTGTCGCTGTAATACACATGGAGGAATAAAAGATAATAGCAGCAACAGCAGCGGCAATTCGATCAGAGGTAGGATATAGACACATGGACGACACTGGTCCTGTGACTCAGATATAGGTACAGGTACATGAATGCAAGTAACTCGGCGACTTCTGGAAACACATTCATAACATCCTCAAGCTAATCCAGTCCTCTTATGAACCCAAAAAACAGAAGGCTTCCGTTTTTGGACGAATAAATGTGTAAGGACAAATATACCCTAAGAACGACTGTCTATACGAAACCCACCCAAGCCAGAACGTGTTGCCTTAAACAGATTTTTTGATTTTTGGTAAGCTACTAGGTAGGCCAAGGCGAATTGGTGCATCGCTGTTAAGGACCACACATCAAACGTCATGCACGTATATCACGTACGCTTTGAAAACACCATGCCAAGCACCATGCTGTCCCTGTCATTCGCAGATAGCGACTTGCTACCCATTTTTCGACTGGTTGCACCGAAGCACAATATGGTGAATTTCTTGCTCAATAGAATGATAAGTTAATAATAAGCGGTTAATAAGAGAAAATTTTGCATTTGAACTCGCACCCTAGCCGGCCGTTAAGCGACCTATTAACCAACTGCATCACTGTCCCTATATATTGGTTATAGGTCCCACACACTGGCATCAATGAAAATTCGACTAGTACAACCCCTGTTCCTATGAAATGTGCAGATATGCTTGAAACCCACGAATCACGAAGAAGCAGTTACCCTGAATCTATGCAGAATCAGCTATATCCTAACTGCCAACCCTTCGGACAATTTTGATAGCGCCCCTCTATTGATGATTACCTGCCATGGGAATCTGAGTGATACAACAGTTCATGAACAGGCGTTAGGACAATATGCCGTTTCCTGCGGAAGATATGGGGTCTTATGCATAAGAAACGGATCGTACCACAACAACATACCCCGGCACCTATATCAGAGAAAGTGGACATAAATTCAAAAACAAGATACGGGAGCATATGGCCTGCAGAAACAGAGCGACTATACAGGATCAGCGGTGAAGGAGCGCAGAATCTTGTATAACCATATCGTAAACTGCCAAACTAACAGGAGCATATGAAACAATGGTTAAAAGGGAAACTGGGGGAAAAGGAAGATGACCAAATTTGTTATATATCTTCAAGTAAACGTGCCTTTGTACAACATGACAAAAGTTCATCCGTCGCGCCTGCGAACGCAGGTCGCGAACCCCGTTCCAAACGAAGACAGATATACCAGCCTTGGCCATGCAGGTGATCTACCTGTCATGTGATCTACCGCAGGTGATCTACGGCTATGGCCAATTGTGAGATGTAGAATCGTTGCAGAACTTGCACCGGATTGGATTATGGTCATGCACGTGTCAGTCCACTCCATTTTACGTGATAGTTATATACTGTCATATAAATATGTGCTAAGATCGATAAATAATTTAAATTTAATTTCAAACTAGCCTCCTCTTGTGCTCGAAAGTTTTTTGTTGTAAAACACACCATCTTAATACAAAGTTTCAGTTTGTGTGTCAAATAGACCCACTATTCCAGGAGTCTTAACCTGCTAAGTGAAGAATTTCCTTTTTTCCCAAGCTCCCATACATTAACTATTAGAGAGAATTTGAAAGTTAACTTATTTCTTTGTCATAGAGATGATGGTGGGAGACAGTTTCTGAAACTTAAGGGGATTCTATAAATAATAAAGCAGATAAGAGCATGCTGTTTTGGTTTCAAAATAAAGTAAAGATTGTTAGAAAGATGTCCCGGTAAAGGAATATCGCCGCCAACGAATAACGTTTTTGATACGTTTTCAAACGTGTAAGCAGTTGATTCATTTGTTTACGAAGTATATATTTTCTGAGGAGGATCATGACGTGCAGTTGCATTGAGTAAACTGAGGGCAGACACTTAGCAAGTTATTCAAGTTGCGCTGTAAGTTACGATCTAGTCTGGGCCATTACTTTTTAAGCACTCGGCTAGAATCATTGCTAAGTGCAGCCTCGTAAACTTTTGCTCACCACTAAAGTTTGCTAGTCTTTGCTCTGTGATGTGAATACATTTAGATGCCGCTAAACAGCATCAAACCAAGCCATGCTTAGCTAGGAAAAGTTGAAAAGCGCTCACTCCTGTTTTGCGATTTCAAGCGGATGCAATTCCATGAGATCTCAGGGAAGATTACAATGATCCATGAAATTTCTGCAGGTGCTCCATGTCTTCGTAAATTGTCCCGTTGTCAGCGTATTAATACTAAAAAGATTGTCACTATTTTGATAATTGCCAGTGTCATAGATTGATAATACAGGACAGTCGAAGACAGGTAGATTGCCTCTGATATCGAATTCTGACTAGGAGTAACGCGGTTTTAGTCGGAATACTGTATCATTACTACCACTCGATTATTGTAGCGAACGCTGTGAAAGGCTTCAGTACATTCCACTACTGATCGATTTCCAAAAATTCTCGATGCTCGCAGGAAAATTAATAATTACACCATCTTTTTTCAGAAATATCACCTGAAGATTTCAACGGGATTTCAGCAAGAATCATTTTTTGGTATTTTCTATAGTTTCTCAGAGTCAATGACTTAAACAGACACATTAGTGATTATAAAAGCGCTGCTTTTATTGCATTCGTTGTTTCCTTGAAAATTTTAGTCTTATTGTCTAATAAGATTTTCGCTGAATGCTTTAGAAGGTCCATACCGATTCTACAGTAAGGAGTGACGATAACTTTTCCATTGAAGCATCAGCTCATCAATAAAGACATTTGATTTTTTTGATGGACGTTTGAAATTTGAATGATTCATAGTTCAGGACACCAAATACAAAAGATGGCAGGTAAACAGTTTATTGACAACGCGTTTGGCTACAACGACCGTAGCATCAACAGGGCTGGGCTAAGTGCAAACGACTGCTTGAAGACATTTATAACCCAAGAGCGAACAACACTTTTATTGAACTGCCTGATTTTCTGTTTGTCCGTAACTTTTGAATCACAAAACGCATTTTTAAAATTATTTTATGGTATTAATTCACAGAAAATTTATGGCTTTTAAGTTTTGAGCCTGAACTGTACCATCTTATTAAAGGGTTTGTGGCATGATGTGCATATCATGTTTCGTTCGTGTAGGATGCAGATTATGGAAACCAATTTCTTCGTCAAGCCATATCTTAAGGATATGCTTTCTCTGTACAGTATTTGGAAAAATTTCTACCGGATTTTGTTAGTCTGACTTTAAGAAATGCACTTGGAGTATTTTTAACAATTGTCATTAACAATGTCAATGAACAGTTCTCGTTGTTATCTATGTCCATAGTTTTTCTTATGTCAAATTAATATTAACGTTACGCACGGTCAATTTTCTCCAGGCGCAATGAAATCAGCGACTTACGAAAGCAAATGTTTACAAACTGCATCCAGCAGCAAACGTGTTGCTTAGAGTCATAATACAGTACGAAAGTCTTTCCATAAACCCTGAAGAAACGTTGTTGAGATCACTACCTCGAATCTTCTGCATAAACAGAGCATCTCTGGTTTGTGACTTCCGCTGTACTCAAAACTTTTCAACTCTTTTGATATGAGCTACCGGTTACAGCACCGTGGGAGGAACAGTTTGTCTTCGAATGCAAATCTGCTTCTTGTTTGCTCATGCATGTTGCATGCTGGCCTCCTGATCGAACCAACATACTAACTAAGGACAGGTGGAACCTCAAAAGCTACATCATTCTCACACATGAAACAGCATCATGTAACGTAACATGCATTTCTCCACATTAATACGACAAAATAATGCTCCAACTTCAACCATATAAAGAGTTGAATATCATAGGGCAAAATTGAAAATTATGGTCATTAACGGCTTCCAGGTTTCGTATTTTGCTGAAAAAAATCAGCTGTGCTTACCGCCAGCTCTGAAAAAGTGTCGATATTATGATTAGCTGATTTACTATGCCTCATAGACCAGTCCTGATCGAAATTACAGGGAACATTGAAGAAAAAACATTGGTAGATCACAGGTGCATGGGACCATCATTACTTTATACGAATGCTCATAAATTTCAGTGTTTGTTAACAATGACAACGAAAATATCTTCTTCTGCTTAAAAAATATCATCAATCTAATCTTTCACCCACAGAGATGACTAGAAAAAGGTTATTTTACAAAAAATCTTATTTTTTTCCATACCTGTAATGATTTTTCAAGTGTTTTTGAATCTTTTGATAGTCTTGTTCGCATATTGTCATATTTTGTTCAATAGGGTAGGCGGAATCGTAAAAGATATCATTGTAATTATGATTGGGATTAACGATGATGGTGGCTTCAAATTTTCTGTTCATGTTGCTGCCCAGACTATCCTTCTCGTAGATGGAATTATCTTAAAGGTCCAAAAAATTTTGTCAACCCATGCTATCACTGCCCTGTTAGCCGACCATTTATGGTTGATTACAAATTATCACAGTTGCGGAAGATACGGAGCGTCGTACGTGCTTCTGGCTGTGATTTCTTACAATGATGGTTACATGCATTCTCCAGCGGAGACGATGAGGTTGGATTTAAAAATAGATGAATCTGGGTTAACATCGAAACCTTGATGATCCTCAGCAGGCGTGTCGCGTATCTTTTCTATAATTTTTATGGGATGGATCAGCGAACGTCATTTAGGCAAGGAGAACTTCGCAATTACAGCTATAAAAATTTAAACTCATTTCAATGCAGTCGTAAAACGAGTAACGCGCCGAATTAATGCAACCGGCCCAGTATTTATGTAATAGCGTAACGGGAATATAAAATGAACGCATGGAAGTCACTTCGGATGATTATTGACTGGTGGGTACAGTCGAAACGTGGTCCATATGCAATACTTTGGTGTCGCGTATTTTTCCTCACGATATATCTCCAACAGTGAGTTGCTTCTTCAAACTTAACCATTTGCTTGCTACTGAATCGCTCATAGAAAGTTTCGTGAGCACTCGAGGCTACTAAGATAAAGGCATAAATTTGGCTACGAGACTCCCAGGGCTCAACAAAACCAAGTTTCTATGTGGACTAATCGATAACTGGTACAACTGACCTCGTTTTTAATGCTGATTAAGCGCCATTATTGAAGTAAATGGACCTTGTTTGCATGCGTGTACACTGTTCTTAGCATGCACTGCAGATCACTGCATACGGTAGAGAAACAAGTGATGTATAGTGCATGAAAGGTAAAAAGAAACTGTGCGCAACCAGTAATTAAAATAATTCGTAAGCGCTTGTGAACTAACTTACGAAGACAGTTGTCAAAAGAGGTACTGCTCTGAACACTACAGAAGTGATCAGCTGAGGCCGATGGCTACGCCCGTCACGTGTTTTATGTACGCAGTTCCATTTTGCCAACTTTTCTCACTCAGTGGTCCATGTGCAGAAAATCTGAGTACCGACAGAAAGGTTCAAAACGTGACTGTGTTTTTAGGCAGCCGGTCGCGTATTACGTGTGCGCTTGATTAGCCGCTGATTGTAAGCAGGAAAACGAAACTCGCCGTAGCGAGTACCTCAGTACTGCGTGGATAGATCTGACCGACGTGTGGCCGCGCGAAGGTAAGTGAAACGGGACTACTGAGCACGAAGAAACGACAGACCACAATACCTGTTGATACCTGGTTCGGTATCGCACTGTTGGTAGTGGAAAGTTTGTTTGCTCATTGCAAATCTTTGACTTTGGAAGGCGCCGTTTCACTTCGAAATCTGTCCTAGCCATTATATAAAGGAAAATCTACCTGAACCCCGTTCAACAAAAATCGTCCCATCAAGCCTTATAGACAAGCCGCTGAAAGGTTGACGAGTAAATGAAGCACAACCTGGTTAAAGAAGTGAGAAACTGACGTCAATTACACTACACTTGAAACTGTCATATTGCGTCGGGATGCACTGAGATGATTTGCTGCTGTACTGATGGCAATGCATATCATGACGCTTCTTATGAAGAAAGTGGTAGATGATTCCGTTGGTGAGTAAAAATGTGGAACGCCGTTAAGCTGAGAATTAAGTCTGCCGATTTTCCTAGTATTCATTGCCAGACTACTGCTGGCCGGCCGTCCGGTCTGAGTGTGCGGATTAAATGAACAGCTGCGACAAACTTAGACGCTTTTTCTTTGCGAAAGTGAAAGTTGCACCAAGCTGGACAATTTTAGATCCTGGAGAGCAAGTATGGTTTAACGGCGAGGTCACACTGAACAATAGAAGTGAAACGTCAAGCACTAAGGAATAAAGTTATTGGGTGAATGGATAGATTTCGGGTGAAAGGAAGATATTTTAGGACCGATATTTTATTTACTTTATATACGGACTTGATCTTAATGTTAATCCTGAAGCAGTTGAGCTGGAAACAAAGTCAGTAATGCACATTGCTGCTAGTCAGAGTTTGAACTGATGAGTCATTCAATTGCGGATTCAGATAGCCTGACCGCACTGGAGTCATTACAACTATCAGTCGTCATGTATTACGACGGTGTGGAGCAGAGAGAAACGGCGGTATAATCAACGTAATTCCGAAAAAATTATCCATGCTATCAACTGCTTGTGAGTGACGAATACTCAGGCTAATTACCTCAATCCAATTCTCGCTTTCAGTTCGACGGCAAGGAATGACCGACTTACAGGCAAATTTTTCAATGGAGGTTGAGCATCGCCGCAAAGATTAAATAGTCTCCTAACAAAAATTCTAAAGTCAGAAAACTTTTGGCATAAACTGAAACTGCTTTGGGTTTGACAGAAAGGAGCACTGCTTTCGCCGCATGGCAATAATTTCGTTAATAAACAGCTTAGCAATCTGGCAGTGAATCGATGCATTCGCAAATGCACATTTCACGTTGACGAGCCCCAAAGAGTCGCAGGCTCAATTCGCCATGCAGTAGCGTGTGATTAAACGAAGCATACAACGGGCCTGAGTGACCCGGGCACCAACTGGGTACGTCTATTCATCAATGCCATCATTGCGTTATCTGCCGGCAGCAACAGAAATGCCGTTTGATACACATTCTGATCTGTCGAGTGTGCTTTTTGGACAAGCATAAACCGCTTTTACTGCAACAAATGTATCCCTGAGGCATCGCATTCTGTGTAGGCGAGCTTATATTCGAAAATGAAGCGGATGAAACTCATAACGAGATTTGCGCCTTTTGCGCGGACACTGAAAAACATTACTTGAGGCATTCTAATCATTAATGACTATTCGTTTATGCTATTCTCAATATTTTACACTGAAGATAACGTCTAATGGATAGGTACGGAAACTTTTTATGCCAATCATTTATGGGCTGGAATGTTTAAAACATATGCATTCCGTGTTCAAATACACGAAAAGGAATATGCACGCACCGGTATCCGCACGGCTTGCCGACGAACCGGTCTATTTCCAACATTATGGTCGGAGGAGTAGCTTTGACGCCACACGGCTAATTCCTTCTCCTGGTTCTAAAGCAAAGTTGGTGAAAGATTTTTCAAATAAATATAAAAATTTAGAAACTTCGTGCATTCTAAATTGATTCTGAAGCTACTGGCACCATTCTGTTTCGTTGCTAAACGTATGAATGCTTCAAGAGCTTATGTTTTAGTTGAGTTGATACTTTTTGTGAACAATATTGCCAAGACTGATACAAACATAATATTATGAAAAAATATTCATGTAAATACGGTTCCGATTACACTATCGATAAAGAAAACAACCTTGTCAATTCTGGAAGTTCACTTCGTGTTTTAAAATGTTTTCCTCTCAGCTGTTAATCAAGATATGATAAGTACATCTGAAAACCGAGTTGCTTATGCAAAAGGTGTGACAAGTGAAAGATGAATAGTTGCTGCTTGAACTTTTTGTATTGAAACGGTTACTCTCACAACAAAAGCAAAACCAGCTCAGCTAAGATGACTTAGTGCATTGATTACGTTCTTATCATATCATGATTATTACACCTCTTTTCTAGGTTTGGAGCCAGTGATCGATTGGATGTTGATATAGTACGCAAAGCTGGTGTCGCCTGAGGAAAAGTTTTCATAGCTCAGAGTTCGATAGGGCTTACATTTATGTCTAAGTCAATCTCCACTGCAGTAAAGAAAGGACAGACAAAAATCATTTTGCTAATTAGAAAAGCACTTTTGGCCTATCGTGAACATTGGTCTGCGAGCAAACGGACCCGCGAGACCAACGATGAAATTCAAATGGCCGTTGTGAAGTAGGAATTGGTGCAGAACTTATGACCCATAAACAGAAAATATGCGACCAATACTTACTGGATCCATACGCCGTGAACTCTGACTCTGTCCTCACCGCATGGTCAGTAGCTGTAGATATTCCTAGAGAAAGCAGCGTCAAGTCACACTCGTAAATAAAGTTTGAAGTCTGTTTTGAGATTGCGCCTCCAGCGTGAAGGTGAAGGTTCATAAAATAAAACGCAGGGCGTAGCTTTGTTTCGATGTATTTATAGACACCGGTGATTTTGACCGCGTTAATGATTGGCCAAGAATTCGCTGTAATCGACCGCCTTGAAGGGTGGACATCGGTCATCTATACGATGCGCTTGTCATCCCTCTCGTCTTTGGGTTACTTCATCAGATGACTAATTCTGCAACCTCGTAAGTCCATATTATCCGGTATCCGTCTGCTGCGTTAGATAAGAGCCGACGAAAAACGAAACTGATTTATGTTTGTGCGCGCGCGTGCACATAACGGAGTTGTTTTTAAAGTCGAGCCTCCGGCTAGTGGACAAGAAGTTTGCGGTGACTTCATCGACTTCCTCACCGCGGTGGCAAGAATCAAGAGGCCAATTAAATTACAAACACGAGCACAAAAGCCCAAGAAATGTGCCCTTCGTTCATTCCGTAGATGTCGTTGACTTTGTATCGGTCGTCCTCAGTCTGTTTGCAAAAGTGCGATTTAACCGGATATCTGCGTCAGGCGGCGCCGGTCAGGAGTAAACATGGCATCATGCTCAGGTAACGCCGCCTTTTGTTTAGGCGTTTACCGACCGCTCGGACACGACACGTCCGGCACTTAGCAGTGGTCACTTGGTCACTTCGTCAGCGCAGAGGAGTCACCTTAATTATTGTGAGGTTGCGGTCGAACCTCAGCGCTACCGAGAGGTCGCACATTAAATCGCGATGATGGCTGTCGGCCAAGTAACACAAAATTTATTGTTCTCAATACGCGCTATTTGCCCACCTCTGTTGCCCAACTTCTTTCCTCGAATGAAGTGTGTCCGCATGTCAGTAACAGTGGTTTTTTTGCACGTCTCTGTTGACACTGACACGGACGATCGAAAGACGATGTGGGTGACATTTTGTGCGTCGCTTTGCGTCGACGACAAATCGTGACCGACAGCCCCTATTGCTACCGTTGAACGTGTGCCGCCGAAAGCGCTTCTGCAAATACTACAAATGCGACCGTCTGTCAGTTCAAACAAGTCTGATCCAACTCAACAAATTCCTCGTCTGCAACTGCTGCATCCTTGTCTTCTTTACTGAAAGTCTGCTTTTGAACTGTTACCGTCGAAGGCCAGCAAAGTGTTCGGCGTTGAGTGTTGCACGACGTTCGCTTCTTGACGCTTCGAACTTAATCTTTTTGCAACTCAGATACCGGTTACAAGATTAACAGCGCATGATTTTATGCAGTACAGCTGTGCAGCTACTTTATGCCGTCAACCGCTTTCTGTTTGCTGCTTCTTCGCAATTTTGCAACCACGTATAGACACATATGTTAGGCTCGGATGAGGCCATCGTGTGTCCCGTTCAGTCCAGAACTCGTCTTTTGATGAACGGAAACGTAAAGCTGAATTATTCTTTCTTCCAAGGATTGAGTGTTTCGTTTGTGTGCTGCTGGTCATACTGAAAAACAGCATAAAACACGGTTTATCAATGCGAGCCGTCTGGTTTCAAACCTACCGACCACTGCTGACAACATCAACAGCTCTTTTGCCTACCTATTACTTTGAAGACGCTCGTGAGACATGAACAGAAACGTTGGCATCTTCATGTTGGCTATTGCGCTGTATCAGAATAAAATGTGTCTTATGCTGTTTTCATGACGCTTTCTTGGAGAAGGAATGCAGACGATGACTGAAAATTCTTCCTTCATGATTTGTATTTAAATCGTCCTCTGCCCCTATACATTCCTAACAGCATGCGGATGGGAATTACGTTTTACTTGTCGTTTCTTCACAAAGAAATCGTTTCAGTTTTCAGGGAAAGCCTTTATATCTACCATTGTAACTAGCAAGGAGGCATCGCCAAAATTGACATTAGCATGGATTTTTATATTGGCAGTTGCTGTTTATCCTAACTATGAATTCAACGGTAGATTTATGGCAGATCATAACCCAAGTGCCATACTTTGTTTACATGGAACAGATGATTTCGTGTGCATAAAGTGGTCAACTTTGTTAAGAAATATCCATTGTTTTCTATACAGAGGATCTTCGAACAGAGTCACCAGGTGGCTTTACAGGGAACATAAATTACCCACTACATTACTTGTGTCATCACTCAGCGCTACTGCCAGTAAGTCGAAAGAATGAGTGTTGCGAGTCCAGCGTTTAACGATGTGCATTCTAGAAACTTAGCATTCAGCCTGATTTGAAGCTGGCCTTCAAACCAACCGTGAGACTGCGAGACCGATAGATTACATAATATCTCTATGATTTGTGATGTCCTTTTCATAGTCATTTGCTGGGACAGCTCATAAATATACTATAACACTTCAAGGCTATTTATAATTAAGAGCATATTTATGTTCTTTCTAACTGAATGACACTTTAAGTGAACGTCTTTTACTTCATATTCCCTCGTACGTATTTATGCGGACAAATTGGGTTCATGGCAGTTAGCATGTCTTTAACTGTACTAGCTGTAACTGTATTAAATGATTTTATCAGCTTTAACTGTATTAAATGAGTCAATAACTCTATGAGGGTAGCTGTATCGAAAAGTCGACTTTTCTCGACCTTACGTCAGCATTTAATAGTGTTCCTCACCACAGCCTGATGCGAAAGTTGAACGGATTTGCCGTCAGTCAAATTTTTATTCAGTATGGTGAGCCAATTACTTACTATGCTTGTCTTAGGTTTCCAATTGCGTAAGTAAGGAACTTCGAAAGTAAAAAACTTTTTCAGTACGGTTAGCCAATTACTTCGTAAGCTTGTCACCGTTCCCTTTTAGCATTCTTTCCAACAACCAAACTGGTCGTGTTTGACTCATACGCATAACTCGTAACTCATAGTACGCAGGTGATACTATCACACCAAAATTTTGTGGGTGGCAGAACACTAGTTCACCTGCGAAAATTGTATCACATCATGTGTGCAGCTTCTTCCTACCCAATGAACTGGTGCTCAACACATCTACATCATATGAACTGATCTGTATTATGGATCTCCGTAATATGGAAAACGAAAAGCCATACACTCTTCGACTCTACCAAACGCGTATCTTAGTATTGACGAGGAACCGGTACAGCTATCCCATCAAATAATTTTGAGTCACGCTACCAACTGATTTTACCTGGTGCGGACATGACGCGTGGTGGCTAACTACTATAGAGCGGTTTTTCATGTAAAAGACTGAGGAGCTTACAAGCACAAAAAATCGCTAGATTTGCTATAAATGAGTTTTTCAAACGTATATGTATAGTTTTGCTATTGTTTTCCTTGGATTACTTTCGTGCGACTTTGAACTAATTCGTAGGTCGATAAATACCATCACAAATTCTAGTGGGTCATCGGCTAAATGATTCGCATTTAAACTGGCAGAGCTGGCAGTGGCTTAAGGTGTAAGGGTGGAAAACAACCTCCGTAACAACACCGTGCACTCTTTGCACAGTTGCCTTTATTGATGCTTGTCTCGAAACAACTCAACGCGTTCTACTTGCTTTAGCATTTCAGAAAGGACAAAACCTTACTAATAGACCACTATTCCACCTTTAACTCTAACTTTCCAAGGTCCAGAAGCTGTCAGATGTTACCTATCGTTATTCGGCTGTCTGCTAACTTTTGTTTCTTTTGCTGTGCCGCACACATGTTCATCCCATGATGTGAATTTTGACAATCCTCCAGCGATACTTCAGTATTATAGTTTTAACGCTTGTTCAATTTACCTCAGAAACAATAGCATGACGTTGTATCATTTTTGTACGAACAACCGACCATCTGCAACGAACGCCTTCGAGCATCGAAGCATGCATCACTAGACCGCACATAAGGAAGTATGTACACAGAAGCTAATGATTTATTTGATGATCCTAGCGTCTGACTTGCCACGCTCTGTAATGGGTAGCTGTGCTTAGAGAGGCGCAAAGCTTTCGACCGACACTCACCACTTTGCAAAAGTGCCTACTACCACGCGAAGTCCTGGCGGCAGAATCAAATAGGAAACATCATTTTCTGCGAATATAAGGTCAAAAGTTCCAAGCAACATTGCACGACGGTGTGAACAGACACCATGATGACTGCTGATATGGAAACGGAATGGAAGGTGTTTAAGAGCGGCTTACTCAAGGCTACCGCCGATTGCTGCGGTTTCAGACGGGTTGCACGTCCTGACTGGAGGCACAGCTGGCTGCCATTGAGAAGAAGGCTGCATTCAAGAGATGACTTGGATGCAAAGAGCCTTCAACTCGAATGCAGATCGAAGAAGCGCAAAAGGCGGCAGATAAAGCAGTGGCAAAAAAATCGGATTTATAGGAAACGTTCGAAGAGGTTCTGTAGTCGAATTTCCAGACGGCAAACAAACATTCTGGCAGACAA
>UZAM01008344.1:9085-19539 GCA_900618415.1 Soboliphyme baturini | reverse complement strand
AAACTTAAAACTTAGTGCACTCAGCTTTTGAGGTAGTTAATTATTTAATCCACATTAACAGCGGTAGAAGTCACATGTCATGTGGTTCATACTAGTCATAAGCTGTTCTTAAACCGGAGTGCGTAATATAACGAATTAATTCTTTAAAACTGAATTTCACTGTGTGTTGTACCGGCCTCTCTCTCCTCGTGCTTAGGGGACCATGCGGTACAGCTTACTTATTATGGTAGCACATGAGGGCACATGCTCCTTAAACATCATTCGTGATTAACGCGAATTGGCTCTGTCAGACAAAAATGCACGATAAACATCTTGCACTGCGAGTGCTGACATGCGATTGAGCTCGTTGCCTGCTCAAAAACACCCCTCCCGCGCAAGGGAGTGGTGGGTGCGATACACCGCGAAATGTGGTCCTAAACTAGCCATTCGTTGTATTATTATTCATACTGATGATACTGCCTCGTATTCCTCACCAATTTTTATAAGTTATATAGCATGAACTAGACCTGGCGAAAGCTTCTGATCGAATATCCAGGCAGACCGTTTGGTTTAATACCATAAAGAAACTGGTACCAGAAAAATATGCTGACTTACCCAAGACATATGCGATAGCATGACTACGATAGTTCCACGTGCATTCGGTGAAGCTTAACAATTTCCTATTCGAATATTGGTTCCCTCAAGGTTCAACATCCAATTTCTGCTCTTGCAGAAATCATGCAACAGACATAATGAAGAAAGATCTGCAGGAAGTAGCCCCATATTGCATGCTCTGTGCAGATGACGTAGTGTTGAACAGTAAAGGCGGAGAAGTAGTAACACAAAAATTGATGCTTACCGAAGAGTACTTGAGAAAAACGACCTTCGGACCAGCGCAGACAATTCGAATTCGTCGCTGGCTGTTTCAGTAGGAAGAAAATAGATAAAATCAATGAATCAGTTAAGGTAGCAGTATGCTGCCTCTGACCTAACAGTTCAAATATCTTTGCTCCATTTTTTAAGATAATACGATATTCGACAGTAAATTAAAAAATCGATCGGGAAAGCGTGACTCCGATAGAGAGGGATGAGCAGCTGCTGTGGTAAGATGTCCTTCAAACTAAGGGGAAAGTTGTACTGAGCGATGGTAAGACCGGTTTCTTGTACGGAATGTTTGCTCGTCCTAAAGGGACATAAACAACAGCTGAATTCGGAAGAAAGGCGAACCTTCAGATGAATGTGTGGTATCAGCAAAACTGACCGCATCCAGATACCTCCATGGTTGGCTCTAATTTCAGCACAGCTGATTGATAGACCCTTCAGTTAGTGCGGTCATATGAATAAAAGGTTCAGCTAGCACGTTTGAAATGTTGTCCAACCACTCATACTGCCAAGCCGAAGAAGACGTGACACGATTTCGTGAAGAACGATATGAAACTTAGTAGTGACCGAAGATTTGACTAACGACCGAAAAATATTTATTCATGTACTGAACTGTTGTAATAGCGGACCACAAGGGGAACAAGGAAAATAGAAGGAGGCGAAGAAGAGCTGAGTTACGTTCCTTAACTATGAAGTTACGTTCCTTAACTACGAAGGTATAATTTGAGTATTCGGGCATTTGAAACTTAAGAATGTGGCGGCGCATAAACGTTTTTCCTTACCTTCTTGCTGTCATCTTCAGCTCCTTGCTTTTCTTTATCTAAGACGTTTGCCCATCTGATTTTCCAGTAATCGTTTAGAACTTTCTTCTTAATCTTTATGAGCTTCAGCTTTTATGATGATATATGAAAAGAATTAAAATTATCCAAGTTTAATCTTGGTATTCAGTGCTGTGCTCTTGTCTGTATCATCTCCTGTCTGAAAGTCTGTACATTGCCTTCTTTTCTGTTCACTTCTCAGAATTATAACAGATTAATGATTAGATCGATAGCCCGCCAGAACATCGGGGTTCCATTTTGTCACAATTAATGATTAGCATCCATCCATAATTTCAGTTATTTGAAATTTGCCTTATTTGGCCTATATTTCCTTTTTTTAGCTTTGTGAGAAGATCAAAAGAGCGAAAGAACTGTACCAGTATTATGAAATGTTCGTCTAATGATCGCTAAGGCTATCGGCTCAATGTGATAGCGTTATTTTCTGTGATTTCTCAGACTAATTTTTGTTCAAAGTGCGGAAAGTAAAAATTTACCGTTATTCATGTGTTTACAGGCAATATACTGAGCCCGGTTGATTGCGATTGTTTTCGTTGATGCATTTTTGTTCCTTGCTGAGCGAATAAATTCTTTTTGCGTATTTGCGAATAGGATACCAAATATGGCTGCGAAATCAAGGCACTACGGCAAGTATTTCTTTATGCTGAATTTGGTGACTGCTGTTTGTGTCATTCGGATGGTGATGTACTACGAAGATAAAGAACGTGCCAGACGTAGGCAGAATGTGGAAAAAGAAATACTGCGCTGGCAAAGGAAAGAATTCACTGACAGTGTCGATTCGGGTTCTGAATCCACCAAATCAGTTTCCAGTTGATACCACGTTCATTTGCTGCCATCCATGATTTCCTTTTTTCTGTCTCCTTTTATTTTGTGCTACATTTGTAATGGTTAGCAGACAAAGACAAGTTCAATATTTTATTAGTGTAGATATTTCTACTAAAGTGAACCGGCAAACTGAATTTTCATCGGTTGATTGCGGTTGGCTGCATGGCAAATGGGATGGTCGAAACAAACTGATACCAAGATCACCATCGTGAAAGCAGCTGCATTCGCGGTTGATGCATTCTTGAAACATCTGTCATAATCTTTGTCTGCACAACATCTAACAATGTTATTTGCTCAAAGACCTTCAAATTCAATCGTACCAGGGGATGATGAACGAGAGACTGTAGATGTGAGATAACTAGCAGATGAAATCAAAGACCACCTGTGCTTTGCTTGGTTTGATAAAATGGCTCTAAAAGACAATGGAAATCCTTTCGAAACCCCTGAACAGGCTGTCGACGCATGAAAAACGAAAACACCTTAGAGACAGACCTGCTGATGTCAAGAAATGTAACCTTTGTTACAGCAGTGAAGTTAGCCCTACATTTATTTAAGATACCATTTCTGAGTATCAAACATCGTGTATCTGGGTTACTCTTCTAGCCTTTGATAATGGTGACCCAACAGCAAAAATTCTCTCTGAAGGCACAGAAAAACTTGCAAAAGTATTGTTTGACAGCGATTGCTGATTTACATAAATCTAGTTTATTCCAATGTCAGGTAACACGTACCTGCGTTTCAGCTACATTTCTTCTGACGGGATACAAGTTGTTTCTCATCGGAAGCTGATCTATTCTAAAAGAATGTTTTCAAGCTTTGTGATGTTTCTGACTGAGTGGACGAATCATTAAACATATTTACATATGTGCTATGACCGTTTCATAGTATCAGGTCTAGGATATTTCCTAATAGATTTTTTGACCAGAGAAATGTCTGAGTTTTCTGGCTTATGACTATTACTGCAATCGCGCTTAAGAAATATCTTTTGGATAATATTGCTCTAAATTATCGACATGAACAACAGAATGAAATCATCGCCCTGGAAAGTCAACAGTAGGTGAATCAAGGTTAAAAGCAGCTCAAGAGCCTCTTTCGTTAATCTGCTTGGCAATGCCGCTCACTAATTCTGGTTCAACCACACCAGAACGCAATGTCGTCTCTATTATTCCGGAGTCAATGGTTTCCTATCTTTTCCTGCGCTAGAAGCTCTGCAAAGCATGGTGTTAGTTTTTAACTAAAGATAATTGGAAGGTAGATGATCATCAGAGGTTTTTGTCCGTGTTGAATCGATAAATGATGGACTCCTAATTTCTAATCTTTGCTATTTGCATGCCGGTAATAAATTCAACCTCCACTATTTGATAAGATCATCTTTAGAGGATGTTTATAAGATGCGGTCGTCGCCAAAGAGGAACCTCTCCTCATTTCTTGTTTATAAAACCTATTTTTTGGCTTGCGTTTAATGGTCAGCCCATGATAGGAGAGCAGAAGCTGAGATTAAATGCAACCACAATTTTCGATTTCGAACTGATATTAATTCATTATATCGGATTTCAAAATTAAAAAGTACCAGATTTCATAATTAGAACCTACTGATCAGATCGCCCGGTATCTGCCATCTGTCGCTAAAACGTTATTTTTCTTTTATAATGTACCTCAGTTAGTCTTATCTTTTAATGATTATTTTGCATGATAAAGACTATGCGAATATATTTAACACATGCATTTTCTTGGTTTTCGTTTCCCTCTCCAGTCTCTGATTTGTTTTATATCAAACAGCAGGAAAATTTTTGCTCTGTCAAATGTTATCACATGTTTGATATAATCTTTTGATAAGTCACAAACGGGAAAACAACGCATAAAATGCTTTTTAATTATGGCCATCTGATGTTTCGGACCAAACTCAATCCGTCTTAAAAATACAATGTACAGAGTGACTGACCTACCAAAGCAACATATCATCTTCCGCATAAATAAGTCATGTATCTTAATCAAACGGCGTGTATCTAAAATTTTCACATTCTTTCTCAACTTTCAGACATATCAGTAAGCGCAGTTCATACTCTAGAATCAAGGCCAGATCTACGGGCTGCTTTTGTGACTTCTGCCGTTGAAGATGTTCTGCGAAGTTTTTTGTTTTGTCATCGCCACCTGCTGCTGGAGCTTAAACCGTAGATTAACCAAGATTTATGATCATTTTACTTTTAGAATTGGTGATTGTAACTGATACTAAGTAAAGCTTTCTGCTGTCATAAAGGTCATATCTTCTGTCACTGGCCCACGAAAGGGAGTCTCTTGAAAGTCGCAGTGTTGATCAGTCGAATTTGGTTCGTTCGTTTCCTTGGTTCAGAACGGTCATAAAAAAAAGTATGGAAGGTCAGACTACATTAGCGAATAATGATCAGCAGACATACAAGAATTTGTGGGAGATGAATTGATTCAAGCTGTGATCCTTGGAGAGCCGAAGTTCCACACCCTCATTATTCTTTCATTCGTGAGAGTTTGTCGTAATCATCGTATTTGTGTGCATTTCGCAAATTATTGAATTAGCGTTTTGCTTCTTTTCAGGAACCTTCCGAAAACGTGCTCGAATAGCGTAAAGACTTGCACGCTCCTTCATTCAATCGCAGAAGATGCTGCCAATGTTATCGAGAAGTACATATGTTCGTTTTAAAAGCTGAATTTTTGAAAACGGGGAACATGTAAAGAATTTGCTCTTCTTTATTTTTAAAAAGTCGAGCCTACAGTGTAAAACGTTCAGTTACTTGAAAATACAGAGTGCAGCATAAAATAAGATTTAATTACACAAGTCATAATATCATGGTCTATCGGTACATCGAAAGTGACAGCTGATTCCTCGGTGATGTTCGGTAAGGTGTTGGAGTCGAGTTATTTCCAGAAGGCAAACGAGGCAGGACATCCATCTCCTACGAGGTGAGAAGGAGGGCAGTTTAAAAGTCTTGAAGGACAAAATTGGACAACCCTTATGGAGGTTGATGATATTTTTCGATGGACAGAGTTCTTTTTGGAACTCACTCCTGAGCAACCGCAGGAAGACTCGCCCTTAGAGCAGCAGGGAATGGATATTAGTATTTTTGTAGATGAAATCACACAAGCTGTGAAAAGCTTGAAAGATGGAAAGGGTTCAGGAATCGATTTAATTTGCCCTGTAATGTTAGAAGCATTAGGCGAACAAGGTGTGCTGTTAGACGTGTCTTAGTCCTGTCGTGTAGCGGTGGCTACGGACGTGAGAACGGGGGTTATAATACCCTCCTCAAGAAGGAAAATCACAGGTAGTGCTCCAGTTATTGGGTCATTACCTTATTGTTCCTCCCGTGGAAAGTTTAGCAGCCGAATGAAACGAGGCCGGCATGTGTGTGAACAAATCTGAAAAAAAAATTTGTAGTGCCTTCTGGTTCTCCTGCTTGTTGCTCTCTTCAGATAAACGGAGATATAGGTGGAGTAGTTCTGGCACCTTTGGATGGTTTTGGCGGAAATTTTAAGAAGGATATCGACCGGCGGATTGGAATTGCTGGTTGCGTTTTGCGAGAATTAATTCAAACCATTGTAATTAAAGCACAACTTAGTCTAAAGAGTAAGGTCTGTGTTCAAGTCGGTTTTCGTCCCCATGTTTGCTTACGGTTATAAGTCGAGGATCATAACTGAAAAACATCGATCCTGAGTACAAGCTGCTGAAATGGGCTTTCTTAGACGAGTCGTTGGCCTTCAATACAGACGTCTCGACATGGTCCTGAATACAGACATCCGGGAGAGCCTTGGTGTACAGCCTTTGCCTCTCCAGATTGAGAAATCACAGCTGCGATGGTTTTTCCATGTGTTGCGAACGCCTCCAGAAAGGAAGGCTAAGCAAATGTTCCTTGCAAACCCTACCGGCAGAAGGCCCAGGGGGGCCAAGATTAATTTGGTGCAATTTTGTGGAAGGAGTGTGTTCCAGACTCCAGTATTCTTCTGCCGAAGCTCGGACTCTGGCACAGGATCGGGAACGCTGGAAGCTCTGTCTTACATGTCTGCCTCCTCGACCCGAAAGGGAAGAGGTCATGGGCGATTAACGGGAGTGAAGTAGCTCATCGAGTAATTGAATAGCGACTCTGAACTAACGACCTATATTGCAACCAAAAACTTTCACCTGCTTTGTTTTGAAGAAAATCGCTGAATTTCAGGCGATAGCGTCGATGCTGGTGTCCGTCGGAGCACATTGCGTGCCCTGTAAATAATTCGTTTCGTGCTGTTTCATTGTATAATTATTAGCTTACAAGCGGAATGCACGATTATATATTTCGTGAATATTTTGATTGTCATATAGTTTGTATTCATATTATGTTAGTCAATCTTTTTTCTTGTTTATTATACCGTTTCGAGTGACACACGCTTTACTGATAGATAACCCTGTTTTGACTCTCGCAACTCCCTCCCCCCAACTCCTGGGATAAAGAGCGAAGACCACAAAGGGTGTATGGAGTCGCTAATTTGTCTGGCAGTCACATGTTGATATGGAAGATGCCTAGTAATTTAGCTGTACGAAGATGAGTTGGCTAGCACCTGGCCTGAAATCAGCACTGTAGCTCCCAAACTGCTCAACTGAACTTTCTGACTTAACTCTCCTGTCCTCGCGCCATTGTTATTGTGTATACCCTGCTTTACCAGTTTCCCTTATGCCTGATGCGTGTGGAGGACAAGATTAGTAGATTACTAACTCAGTTGATAAACAATCGCTACCAGTGGCTATTTGATTTCTGTAAATACTACGTGACCAAAGTCAAATTGTTTTAAGCAGTTGCTCATAGGGGCGCTTTTAAAATGGCTGATTCACACGCGCATGTTCCGAATATATGTAGAAGGCCTGTAATATGAAAAATTTTTTGCGGAGAATGTTATATAACGCACGGCTTCCCCAGAACTGCAATCTTTTCTTCGTATGGTCATGTGTTGGGTTTTGTAGACAGGTCGAATTTGCGGGCAGCATTGCTTCTTCCACCTTCCCTCTTGTGGTATTGAGTGAAAATATTCTCGATGCTGTCCTCTAGGTACTGGTTTGACTCGATTTTTGTTGAAACAGTGATTGTTTAAGGCAGGTTGAAGACTGACATTATTTGATGAAAGCATACTCGTCTCTGCTAATAACTGAGGTAAACTTGCGTGGACTGCTTTGTTTATCATAGGAATTTCAAAGGCAGTGTTTTCTTGTTAATCAGAAAGTTCCTTGGTCAAAGCAGAGAAGCTTCTTTTAAAGTTTCCTTTTTAACAGACTCTGCCTTCGTTGATTTGATTGTTTTATACTTGTTTTTTATTGTCTTTTTTAGGTTATCCGGAATATCCGAATTATTGTCAGCGATTGATTGGCTGTGTTATAAAAATAGAATCGCCAGGGCGTTTGATCTGAACGACTTTCAAGTAAAGGTACACACAATTATGAACCTCAGAATTACTCATGCTTGCATCATTGCTCAAAAACAGAAGATTTAATGTGGAATGATTCTTCATGCCGTCTGTGTACCGAACTGAGAGCTTTAAATAGTTATCTGAAGCGCACATTTATTTTAGGTATTTTTCATGCGAATTTAGGTACTTCTTTTTGCATCAGCTTGTACTTTCTGCTGAGATATGAACTTAGTATGCTTCAGGCTTCAACATGAAATATTTGAGGCCTCTGGAGGAAACCCTTTTTGGATTAGGGAAGAACCGGTTTGTGTTAAATTATGCGCCTGTTGACATGTGAGCATAGTAATGAAGGTTTTTATAAGTGTTGACAGTTCATCTGACCTCCCTTGTTTTACGTTTTGAAGTTTCTTGCTGGGTATATGATGATTTACCAACCCTAACTCTAGCTTTGAAGCCGTCCAGTTTGCAATGTTTCAAGCTTACCAGTCGCAACCGAGATCATGTGAAAAAAAGTTCCGCATCTCGAAAAAGATTAATTAGACTTCCGCTGGGTATTGTAACAAATGGTCATTTTTTTCTGTTAACTAGCTTTAATTGCCAATGATCTAATAATTTTTAGGGCTTACAAGAACTTTACAATTTTGCCGTGAAAATATTCTTACTGCAACAAAACCACTAGTGGATAAGTTCAGCAACATATCCTGAACGGTTTGGAGAGCATCGCCGCCAAACGTCAGCAGAACTTTAAACAATCCAGTGGTTCTGCAAGTGCTGGAACGACTCTAAACCTGATAATAAGGTAAACAGGTAAATCATCAAATGATTTGCCTCCTTTTGTCAGGGAACATTGTGCGTTATAGATTTGAATGTTGGAAACCAGTTGTCACGAGATCACAACTTTTCTTCTGCCATTGCAAAACCCTACATAGAAGCACTTGTCTCTTTGTTGACTTATTATCTTCAGTTGGTACGTCGTTAGTCATGTAGTAACGTAGTTCTTTGCGCGTGGTTCCACATGTTCGAAGTGCTCGTTTTTTTTTGCTAAATGATGTCAGTCAGCCAGTTTCCATTACCAGTTATGCTTTCGTATCGCTAAGGCAAACGTTCCAGACAGTGTCTTCATCACTGCTTGACGATTCATCTTCAGCAAAAGATGACCTGAATCTAAAGCACAATTTTTCCAACAATTGCCAGTAAATACCTTTGGCTGTCCCTCGGCTCTTCGGCCAGTCGATTGCGCAAGTAATTACTGTTTCGCCTTCCTTTCTAAAAGCATTCGCAACAGGTGTCCAAACCATCGCAGTTGTAACTTCTCTGTCTGAAGAAGCAGCGGCTGTATACCAAGGCTTTCTTGGGCATCTGTAATCCAAAGCATTTCAATACTGTAAGCTCACATTCGTCTCAGAAAGATAATTTCAGCCGCTTGTACATTCTACCGCAGATTTTAAATCATAGCCCACGACTCATGACCATACCTGTGCATCAGGATGTAGGTGGATTTCAGCACAGAGAGTAATGTCTGCTTTGTCACAGCGGTTCAGGCTATTTCGCGCAGAACGCCGGTAGGTACATCAATCAGTCTGTCGATCGCTTTCTCAAATTTTCCATCACCAGTAAACACGACAAAAATACTTGAATATTTCCATCCTTCACACGCCTGCCGGCCACGTTGCACACGGCGCGAGCCTTTCCATATAGCGCTGCAGATCAATTTCAAAAGTTGACAACAATACATGTTCGTTTGCAAACAGTGACGTTCTCATCTATACATTTCCTACTCTCATCCTACATTCTCGTTACTCCGGCTGTACCTGACTATTTTGCCCATGTATAACACAGACGAAAGGGAATGCAGCCTAGGTGGAGACCATTGCTAACTCTGAATGGTCTCGACGCCATTTATTTTAGCGCAGCACCAAATAT
Source organism: Soboliphyme baturini (assembly GCA_900618415.1). Taxonomy (NCBI): domain Eukaryota; kingdom Metazoa; phylum Nematoda; class Enoplea; order Dioctophymatida; family Soboliphymatidae; genus Soboliphyme; species Soboliphyme baturini. The sequence goes on along the minus strand of UZAM01008344.1, from coordinate 9,694 downwards.
CATATAATGACTGAACGGCTAGTTGTAAGTGGTCATGTGTTTGCAGGTACCCCCATGGATTGTTGCGATGGATCCTCTTATATGTGTGCTCCAGGTTGGCAAGGGTCATTTGGGCCGGATAAGTGAACTCCAATCATTTTCTCAACAGTTTGGTTTAAGGCGGAGATCTGCTCAAAGGTGCTTGGATCTGACCTGAAGCCGCACTCCTCTTTGTATATCCTAAAGTCAGTTATTCCTTGATACCTCTTTGTTAACACTTTTGCATAGATTTCTCGGGAGGCTCATTTATATAATGCCCCGATAATTGGAGTAGTCCTTATGACCTTTCTTGAACAGCGATACTGCCACTTCATTTCTTGATTCAGCCATTGTCTTCTCCTTAGTCATTGCAATTTTACAAACCTGTTACCCACGGCATTGCTTATAAGCTTCAAGGTTTACGCATTTCATGTCGGATTTCATCGATTCCAGCATCTTTGCCAATTTTCATGCTTTTATCAGCTTCTGCGACTTCATCTACTGAACGACAAGTATCCGTTTCGTCCTTTGGTTTCTCGGAGTTAAGGAGTTCCTCAGATTACTCTCCATCGCTGAAGAATGTCCTCATCC
>UZAM01008340.1:4965-18558 GCA_900618415.1 Soboliphyme baturini | reverse complement strand
GCGGGCAGTAACTACAGCTTCCTTGTGTTACAACAGCTGGAAATTCAAGAAGTATATTCAAGTGCAAGAGGAAGATTCAGCTGTTTGAAACTGCAGTTGAAATCAAGGTTTGTAATTGAATTCGCCAAATATACAGTATCGCACAAGATGTTGACCGTTTTGAAAATTCCTCAAAATCAAATGAAATGAGATGGAGAATTTTGAGTCAGAAACAGGCAGCTGACTCATCTTCGATTTTTTATGACACCATTCTGTCGGGGCGAAAATGAAACAAGTTGAAGCCATGCTACGTGACCTAAAGTTAAATAGCAGACAAGTTAGATTTAGGATGAATGGAGCAAAGATGAAGATGACGAGAAACGAATTCGTGTACAACCAACTACAGTAATTATCAATGAGATTACCAAATAGAACACATCACAGAGTATGTCTACGCGTACAGTCATTCATCATTGACCATTCCTTTGGTCCAGAGCTCGTCAGAATGCGTCGTACAGAAGAAACTCTCACATTCTTGACAACGGAAAGTTATCTGTTGCTGTTTGAATCACGATATATGAAAGCACGGTACGGACAACGCTTTATATGTTTGCAAGACCTGAGCATCAGCAAAAACAGAAAGAACTGGTGAGAAAGCAGCGGTGCACTATGGATTTCGATCAGGAAAATGCTGCGAAATGAAGAAATAAGAAAACACACTGGAGCGAAGCACTGAATGCAATATTAAACATGGTTTTTGTTCATAATGCAAGCAACGTGGTCACTCGCATAAATTACTGGTACCGACATTTTGGCTCGTGTCTTAGAGGCCGTCTTGTAATTAAAGCGGTTGATTGATTGATTTCGAAAGCCCTTCTCTTGTTGGCAGCCGTTGGTACATGTGGAACCAGAAGGCATGGGAATGAATGACGTTGTATCACTTTAAAAAGAGAGGAAACGACAATGGTCAGGTTACATCGCACTACTTAAGAATGACAGGTGGACTTCAGCGATAACGGATTGGCAGTCAAAAAAGTGCAGCCGCTCAAAGGGGAGAACTCGGCTCAGATGGAATGATGGGTTAAACGAGGAGTATAGAAACTTGTGGGGACAAATTGCACTGGACAGACGTACGTAGGTATCAAAACTGGACAGTATTGATTCACATAAATTACGAAGAAGGATTAGTCAATTAGAATGTTGATAGATGCAACTCTTAGCGTAATTCTGTAGTAACGAATTTTTAAAGCAGTAAAAAATTGAGCTTACCCTGCGTGTACAACTACCATACTGTCACGAATTGTGCATTGAGTTCTGACATCGGTAATGTCCCATAGTTTTATATTACTTGCTTCAATAATAAATCTTATCATATCTTCTCGTACTGCAAAAGGTGTAGTGAAAAGTTACTAAGTTTACTAACTGTGAAATGTAATATTGACGAAATATGTAAAAGTTATAACCAACCTATTGTTCTATCAATCAGTCTAGAGAAAAACAATTCTTGTTACAGTGTCATTTTGAAAGATATCAAAATTGGCAGCCATGGAGACTTTTCTGATTACTTCACTTAGGATGTAATATACAAAAATAAACCTCCTGGTCTCTTCACCCTTAGTCATCACATATTGTAACTTGTCCTTGGCATGGTTAGAAGATTTCCTGCTTAATTTGCATCCAATTTCTTTTTACAGAGATAAATAGTGTAAAAGAATCTGCACTGATGCCCATATTTACACATACATGCCGCTGAGACTTCCAGTCCTGCGGATCATTTACAGAACCGGCGAGTTCGATGTCCAAAATCTTTTCGAGTAGCATTTTCTATATTTCCCTCTTCTCTTCTGTTGTCTTCTCTACCCATAAGATTCTTATGGACATAATAATACTCACCGGTCAGACTTAGTGTATCGCCTCTGCAAAGCGTGCTAAGCATTTTTTACGAATTTCTGCATATGTGCAACTTGTCTCTTACTCTGTCTTTGAATTATCCCATGTCCGGAAGACACATTTTGTAACCCTGTTGTAGGAATATTTGTTGGAGTGTTTGTAATATGTGACTCTACAACATGATCACGATTCCGGCGCATGAGTCATTCATCCATACGAGGCATAAATAATTCTTCCAAGTGTGACTTGCCTGTTCACTTATAACTTGTCACCTTGAAATTCAGCACGTTTTGACTCATGCTTCTGAATTATAGTGCCTGAGCAGTGCCGTAGTTATATAAATGACAATTAGAAAATATTTTGATTTAATAATTTTATACGCTTAAACTGTTCATTAATCGCATGGAAACTTCATTTTGAAGACACTTATTATTAACGCCGTCATTTACCGTTTAACAGCCTCTTCATTTTTTCAGCGCTACAGTAACGGACGCAATTGCCCGTGTGAAAGAAATAGCGACGTCGAAGCCATTCTTCTGGCAGGATGAAAGCGACGTGCTGACTGTCGATACGCTGGAGCAACGCTACGTGCTGTGCCCCCAGGACGTGAAGGATGCATACCTCGTGTATGTAGTGAAGATGTTTCACGAGAGAAACCCGAGGAGCGCGATTCTCATATTCTGTCACACGTGCCACGAGTGCCAAGCGCTCTGCATGATGTTCAAGAACCTTGGATTCGAAGTGTGTGCATTGCATTCTATGATTCATCAGGCCGAACGCATGAAATCACTTGACAGGTTCCGGTCCAACATCTTGAAGGTAATTTCGTCGTAGTGTGCTGATTGGATTTCTCAGTCTGGCATTTCGTTCCTTATGTGGTAAAGCAGATCAAAGACCGAAGCGAGGATGGGTAGTTGTTAAAACTTGACATGGCAGAACAAACATACAGCTTTTATAAAATATAGGGTATATGAGCTTCAGTTCGTTATTGGCTCCAAGTGTATTCTCTGTTGAGGACAGGCCTTACCTTGTATATGGGGTCTTAAAATCAAAATTATGATTTTGCGGGCTGGTTGCATGTAGTTATCATACCCAGGTAACCGCTGCAAGCGTCGCTCATAGTTTGAGTTTTTACATTCAGCTGGGTTAAATCACTGTTACCGCATAGTAAGAAGATTCTTCAGCCCTTTACGGAGAGACAGCGTAGGTACCGCGCTCGTGTTTGATGCTTCTATGATCTTTGCTCTCTTAGATCATGGTATGTACGGACGTTGCCGCGAGAGGACTTCACATTCCTCGTGTAGACCTGGTAGTGAACCACAACGTACCATTGCAGCCGAAGACATACGTGCATCGGGTCGGTCGTGCGGCGAGGGCTGGCCTTCCGGGAAAAGCAATAACATTTGTGACACAGTACGACGTTTGTCTGATTCAAGCAGTTGAAAAGTTGATCAACTGCAAGTTGACCGAGTTGAAAATTTCCCACCGTAAGGTGTCGCAGCATGTTACAGAGGTTCTAGTTGCGAAACGTGAGGCCGAAGTAAAATTGGAAGCGAATAAATTCGGCGAAGAGCGCGAAATTCATCGTCGCAAGCAGATGATCCTCGAGGGACTGGACCCTGCTGACGTGTCTAAAGCGATTGAACGATCGAAAGCCTCCAGAATGCACCGAAGTAAACGTAAAATCGACAGCATTAAAGCAACTTTGAAAAGTAAACGGACTAAACGTGGAAAGTGAAATCGACCTCCATACAAAACCGTAAAGATGTGCCCATGCTCTTCTACCATTTTTTCATGGTCAAGAGATGACTGAAGAAGCGAGGAATATTATTATTACCTATGCTCATTTCTCAAAATGAGAAATATGAATATGAAGTTTTGTGTTACTTGTCTAAAGAAAATCCTATTACGTGAACTACCTCTGACACACGTGACGCTTTAAGAAAATTTTTTTTCATTTTTTCTAAACCGGTTTCTTAAAGTTTTGCTTGTTTCATTAATAAGTGGAAAATAATCAATCTGGTTCTTAAATTCAGACGAATCATCTTGACGGATAGCAGGCATCTATTTCTCAACAAAAAACAAAGAGCCATTTTGGATAAACTGTCGAACAGGAGAAACTGTTGAAAATCAAAAATACTTAAAAACGGTTTAATACACAACGCAAACAGCCGCTTGCCCAATACTGATGTTTTGTCTTATCCAGGGTGGTCTGAATTAGTCTCTCCAATTGGTTTAATGTGATCCGCAGATGTTGTGACGTCTGGAGCCAAGGGTATCCGTTTGGTCCATGCTGCTGGTTAAGTAGTTTTTGAGTCACGGGTTTGATAAAGTTTATTCATTCCGTGCAGAATTGTTAACTTTGTCCTAATTAATTACTCAGTCATAAGAGGAACTCATAAAGGATTACTTTTGTTTTCTGGATCCATTACCAGATGCCTCATCATTGGGTAAATACGTGAGACAAACCTCTTCCAAACCTGCTCAGTAGATTTTACGTTGTAATTCTTTTTCTTCGTTTGTAGCACAGCTATTATATATCATATACCTTTCCACTATACTTTTTATATACTTTTATGGGCAGGCAGTCGAATAAAACATATCATGGATAACATAAGTAAGCCGACTACGTTATGCGATAACTAATGCTTGATAATAAATTTAATTTTTCTAGGCTTCACGGTTTCGTCTTTGCATATACAGTATCAAATCCACGTCGCAACATTCCGTTGACTAGATTATACATTAATTTCTGTTAGGCATTTACTTAACGCGCAATGTACGACAGAACGTAAAGTTTATTAACAATGTATAAAAGTCGAACCGGGTGACAATTTGTTTCTATTACTGTTTTATATCACTGGGTTCCTGTCGCTTGCTTTAAAAGCCGCTTTGGTCTTGGGGGAGGCTGCAAATGCAACTTTTCCAGTGCTGCAGCGTTGGACGCCACGACTTCTTCGCTGAACGAATTGCACTGTGAATCGTTACTAGAAAGTATGATTCGAAAAAAAATATTGTAAGAAAATACCTGATCAAAAGGCGACATCCTTTAATATGTTAGAAACGAAAGTTAGAGAGAATATGTGAAAATAGCACGGTAACATTCAAGCTGTATCCGAACCGACAGACTGAACTTAAGACCAGTTTCTGTTTAATGCTATCAGTTAAGGTGAGATCTGAATTAATGCCGTGTTAAGTGCTCACACAAGGACTCACTTTGGAAAACAGCTCTGCATGGATAACTTTTTTTGGTACTGCTTTCTATTTTCATAAAACCGTTTCTTACAGAAATGTTTTTACAGAAATACAGGATTCCCTATACATGGAACAGATGTGATACAAGATAGGCACGAGATTTCAAAATCTGTGGGCAATAACCTAGAGATTTTGGATCTGAATTTCGAATGTTGCATTAATCAAGGAAATAAATACAGCAGCCCGCCGAGCGGGGTCTTTACTGCGATAAGGGTCCATGCTGCCAACTATCTGGAGATCTTTTGTTATATGTTGATAAGACACACTGTCTCCTGATTAGAAAACTTCATTAATCATCGATAATTTGCTAGCACCTTACCCGACAAAAGTCATACCAATATTTTACTCAGGACTGGCTTATAAATGCTGAACCCTAGAACAAATCCGCGCTCACTACCAGCACGTTTCCAATGAGAGTCAGACAATATAATTGGTCGAATCGATGGCTTACGATCTGGTAACTGTCGTCGTTTATCCCGCGGCTTTGAACTGGCGAGACCTGTCATGTCCACTCTGCGCAGTTCCATATGCAATGGTGCAGGGCATCCTGTCACAGCAGGCGGTCCACGCCATCGAACATCCAAAGACGATACCGCGAGAACAACTAGGACTAAGCGATGCTGTCTATTATTCAAAATTACGATGTGAACTTTTATGACCGAGTTGTGTCATCCAACCTGTCAGCAATTAATACGACAATAGCCTCGCACTGCTGTTCATGGGAACATAACTTTTAGCACGGCCTGTTACATAATATTACCGCGTTAAATTAAATTAAAGGATGCTAATAAATGACAAACGTTATGCTCTGTTCAAAAGGATGTTGGCGTGATAGTAAAGTCTGTGTCACACTACTATAAGGTATTTCTATAGCTTCTTCATCTAAACAGAAAAAAATGAAAAAGCACTCTATTTCTTGATACTATGTTTACAGTGCCTTCTAGATCCTCAGTCTAAAATATGAGTCGCCATTTTTCATTCAGAAGCTAGATCACATAATGAAAGGATTTAGCCATGCATATTTTGGAGTGTTAATAAGAATGATGAGTATCAATCCTTCGATCCAGATTTATCTGTCTTTCTTGCCGAGAAATCAGCGTTAAAATAATGACGTCTGTCAATCTGTAAATTACTACCGTTGTATGAGTCTAACGTTTCAGGGCTGTTCATGATAGGCGTTCATAACTAAGGAAAAAATCTACATTATATTTCGCCTTGGTGATACTGACACCAGACGGGTACGTAGAAAGATCTTATATGAGCATATTTATCAGCACTAAAAAAGGCTAAAATAAGGAGGATAAGAGAAGACGTCGACAAGAGAAGCAAAATGATATTCAACAATTGCAACTGCGTACCCTTTCAATGTGGTACTGGTTGGAGAGAGGTTGAAATTCGCATTTTCAGATGTGTACCTGATGTTCGTGTACTCTCGCTGAAGCACCTCACTTCTCTAAACAACAAACACAATAATGAGGATAGACGTTGAGTCATGAAACGGCGGCCGTTGTGCCTCAAGACCCCCTCCACCTTCTGCTCCTGCAAGTGCTTCGCCAGTATGTCGATATAGTGCTGAACAGCCAAGTAAACGAACTTGTACTGCGCTTCCGTTTGCACCATCCCCGAACGCTGCGAACGCAGCATTTCCACCGTCCTTCTGATGTCAATGATGCACTGCAAACCTGAAAAGCGAACTGTGAAGTAAACTAATCACACGCATGAAGTTCAAGCAGTGTCGCTATACCGTTTCGCTTAATGGAATTCAATATGAGATCAATGGCAATGAAAGCACCCGTTCGACCGATGCCAGCACTGAAATATGAATTGATTACTTTACAAAAAGCTTATGATTTTAAACTTTATTCTCTTTAAAGCGTGTTGCTAAATTAAAGAAGCATAATCACAGTTTTGTGTAACAGGAATTCTTCAAATTAGCTTTTTCCAACCTCACTGGAACTTAAACCTAATGAAAGCAGCAAAGTTTGTGGCGCATCCCATTCAAAAACTTGTTTCCAGTTAAGTATGTTGCAATGGTACACAGAAACTAGAGACCTTTCAGAAAATTTCTGGAAGGTAATCCACAGAAAATGATTTTAAAAATAACTAAAGCGGTAAAATATACAAGAAAGAATGCATGTACAGTGTATCATTCATGACGAATTCGATTTGACCAGGTTTCTGATGGTGTCCGGAGCAGGTGAAGCACAACGGTTCATTTCTAGAGTTTGTAGAGATTCGCTACACGTTCCTTTCACCTTGACTTATAGCTGACCACAACACCATGCAGTTGTCAGATGGTCGAGACTTCTTGGCGAAGGCCACCGTGTCGTTGCTTTCCCTATTCGTAACTGTCGCGGCGATTCATTAGTATGTCAAGCCAGCTGGCTGATTCGACAGAAAGCCTCAAAAAGCGACACAGAACACGTTAATACGTTGACCCGTGTCACAAAACCGCTGATTGTTTGCTTTGCTCTTTCTACTTTGGTGAAAGTCGTGTGGCTATTGTGCGACTGTAAATTTCATGATAAAAATTCCGTGAATTTCATCTTACCACAGTTAATCATCAGCTCATCCATATTATAATTAATGAATATTTACAGGACTCTAATGAGAGATTATCATACTAAACTAGATAACTGATATAATATTCAGAAGTCAGCATGCTGATGTTAACGCTGCACCTGCAGTGAACAACAACGGGACCGCAGTCTTTGATCGTTGCAGCTCGCCTGTCAACTTCCTCCAAGAAGTTCAAAACCGAACTAGGATCAGACGGGACGCCGTGATCCGGCCAAGCGAGAAACTGGTACTGATAAATAGTACGCTCTTCGGTGGCTTTGGACTCAACGTTCCGCTTCACCGATAACGTCCGTAACGTGTAGTCGGGGCACGTTTCTTCGGACACCGTAACGATCGTCAATTCCTTGTTTAAACCACAGACTTTCTGCTGGCCGACGCATGACCAGTATCTAGCACATTTGCTCTGAAATTACAAAACTACGAAGTTGCAATAATAAATCAAAGGACGCATGGCTCACTCCCAAAATCAATCGTAACAACAAAAATCACAATCATAATAAATAAATAAAATATATCTGACAATTACAGCCCTTCGAATAACAATTACAGCCTTTTGCAGCCATAGTGATTCGACTCACAAAAGCACCAGTAGGAAATCGGGATACGTAGTAGTAGCATCAAACGACAAATGGTCATTTAGACAGTTATCTTTCAATTTGTACGATCGATTTATATATTTGTTTGCCATTCCGATATTGCTTTACGACCTCCTAACACCCTTTAGAATGCTATCCTGATTTAGCTGATTTTTTAACCCACACTCCTGGCCAATGGTGTTGTTTATGGCTTTGAACGTAACTTCGTGGTTCTCGGTTCAAGACTTGATGGTAACCAAGGACACAGTTATTTGGATCACAGCAAAATATCACGTTCTATCATGGTGTGATAACACTATTCTAGACGTACGTTTCGGTTTTACTAATGTAGCTTCCCTAGCGAATAAAAATTTGTTGGTTGTTTCAAATAGGAAATCATATAGATTTTGCCGATTTCATGATTTGTAGCTGTATCGACCAGCATCTATGAAAGTGTGTTACAATAAGGATACTGATTCACACCATTAACAAGTCCACAAATAAAGATATTCAAAGCATGAATAATTGTACTGGGTATGGGTCTGTAAGAACAAGAGAGCAAAACTGCATGAACGTTATTGTCCTATCTCACTGCAGAGACAGTTTCCTGAAAACCTATTTCAGACGTGGTCGTATTATAATCTCACATGTACATACACACAGAATGCATTTGTGATCCGGACCACCGTGAATGACGAAAGCAAGAAGTTATAGTAAATATTTTGTATCAAGAAAACCTTTCTGACTGATTGTAATATTTCTTGCTGCCCTTATCAACGCAAACAAAACTGAAGCTAACCGGAGAAAGGGGGAGGAAATATATGAAAAACATTATCTTGATTTAACGTTTTCTTAACTGTAGCAAACTGATAGTCCCAACGATGATGAAAATGATGGTGATGATGGTTTTGCTAGTAATGGCGACAATACCCACGTGGATCGAAATAACGGCGACGATGATGGTTAGGGTTGAGATGATGACGACGATGCAAACATTATTTATTTTGATACCCGATGTGTTACCCCGTGAGCGGCACCTACCTGTGTACCAGAACAACAGTCATAAACGTTAACAATGATCAAAAGTCATAATGCTCATATTTTCAGAAAATCGACCAGCCGTGAATGCAGTGATATGACAACGGGACAAAAGTCATTTTCTCTTTAGACGCGCTACAACATTAAAATACAAGTTTACAAATCAACACTGTTGCCTCGAATTTCTCAGGTCTTGACCACTCCTACGAAAACGGATATTTTCTTCGACTTTCTGACATAATCTATAAGGTATCACGGGGACCTCTCGTCTATTTATCTAGGATATGATATTCTCCGTTGAAAGGACAGAAGCTACGAAAAGACCCCCAGATATCCTCTTTGCAGACTGATACAGACGGTGGTCTCTAAACTTCGCAGGCGAGTAATTCAACACCAGTATTGATGCACAAAATTACGTGGTAATGTTAAAAAGATTAATAGAGAACAACAATTAACTGTTGTTTTGAAACACCGATAGGGAAGCGAAGACCTGATAGCAACGAAACGATACCTCCTTACACACCTGTTCGAAAAAATTACATGAATTTTTCATGTAAATGGTATAATGTTCTTTATCCCTAAAATCATCAGAGGGCTTACTCTGTATGTAAACGCAACTAAAATAAATCAAACATGTTCGTTCGGGACATGGAGTTCTTCTCAGGGGACATTATGCAACACCAAGTGCGAAAATCAGCGATTCAGTACGATGGATCATCTCTACGTGCTATAACAAGTAATTCAGATAAGCAGCGAATACCAGCTTCCTTGGTGCCTCGGCTTCATCGATTTTAAAATCGCTTTCGATTCAATTTACATCTGATTCGTACCGGATTTGAAAAGATAAAGAATCGAGAAAAAATATATCAATCGGACGATTTACAGCAATGCAACTGCCAGTGAGAAGCTTCATCACGGTAAAAATCGAAAAGAGCGTCCAACAGGGACAAGAAAAATCACGCAGCTGTGGATAAGGCTTCTGAGAAAATTCTTTGAGAAAACTGCGGCTAAACATAAAGGGACATTATCTAAGGCACTTGCAATTTGCGGACTACATTCTGTTCGTATAAAGGGTCACCAGAACAAGTCCAACATATAATTCAAGAGCTGAACGCAGGCAGCACTGTGAAGCAAGAAGACTCAGGTGATGTTTAACAACTGCGATTTTTTGAAATTAATGTACTTAAACTTGAAGAGGTACAAAATTAAAAACAGCTCATCTCTGCAATGGAAAACCGACTTAGCGAAATCAATAGAAGAGCAAAAATGGCATGGAGCACTCTCAGAAGGCTGAAAATGTTCTTATCCTGGAAACTGCTCGTTGTCCTTGAAATGGACAGTTATCGTTCAGGATAGGCCTCCACCCAATGCTAATATACGGAGACGAAAGTTATTCATAAACTAGAGACAATGCAACGCAGCACTAAAAGATATATTTTCGAAATAAGAAAATACAGGAATATGAATGAATGGATAGGGGGGGGGCAGTATGCGATGTCATTACATGACAGAAGAAGCGACCATCGACAGACTAGAGATACTAGCGCGGGCTCCAATAAAGAATACATGGCCCGTAGGAAGACTTCAATATCGATAGCAGAAAACGGAAGTCTGTGGCGAAGTATTGGAGAGGCCTTTATACAGCGGTGGATTTCAAAGGCTGACGAATGTGCTGAAGTGCGAAAAAAACAGTCAGCAATGTCGTTGGATGCCATAGAATCATATTAAGGTGCAAATTTTCTAAAGGTAGCGCCAATTAGCAAATAAGAATTATGAACGAAAGTCATCGGGTATCTTGGAAAAGCTATCTGCAGACAGTACCACTGATTTCACTGTTTTTTTATTAATTTATATTGACTTTTAATGACACGAAGCCAAGATGATTAATGACAGAATCACAGCGCACAAACAAACGAGTATTAGGGTACAAAGACGCCAAAACTACCTTTCCACGTTCCATCTCCTTGGTGGTCATCACGATTATGGAGCATTTTTTCTGCCATATCATCCGCCAAAAGTCATCTACGGTATTTGGTAGGCAGCCTTGAGTGGAGATGTATGACCGACTGATCCCAGCAAACATTTCATATTCTGGAAGCACCTGAAATATAGGCTAATAACTACTGCTTATAATGAGCTAAAATATGCAAAACCGTGGTCTCCTACCAAAGGATGAAAAGACGACGGTGACAATAAATTTAAGGTGATTTCACGCAATTATGCATGAATCAATATACTTCCAACTTAAGTACCTAAACTTTTATTGCTGTTGCAAAAAGACTATCTCCTACTCCTAAAAATTACCGGCTTCCGAAACACCACCACTACATGATCAATGTATTGCTGCAGTCAACGAAATGACCCGTCATGCAGCGATCCATTGCTGGTACTAAAGTATCCCAGAGCAGGAACCCTCAAACAACTAAAAGCAAAATAATGGTGCAGTACACCACCAAATCTCGTTAACGGATAAGCAATTACCTTAATTATATGCAGCATATAATAAAATACAAGTGTACGAAAGAAACAGAAAATTCTAACGCAATACAGTACTACCGTTAAGTTCCAAATTTTAAATTCGATAAAATTCGAACTGAATACAGACAATACAAAAATGTGTTTCGTTTAACTGTGATACTGATTCAATAAAACTACTACTGACTTATTTTGAAGCTATATAAAATTTGAGTTCACTAATAGAATAAACGATCTAAATTTTAGCATCATCACCGCTACCAGTTAGCACATAATGTAGAGTATAAAATAGTAATTAAAATTACTAAATTTGATCATAAAACAAAACAAAAACAAATTAACTAGCCTAAGGAACTTTTCAGCATCTCTGCGCCTGCATCAAAGACATTTAAGGGTATATTTAAGTTATTTTTTGTTTGTACAACTAAATTATGCAACGTTTACTTAAAACGACGCAAACTACACCAAAGAAAAGCAACGGAAAGCCCACCTTAATGATTTTTTGAGGTGCTCAAGCTACCGCTGGAGATCAATAAGTTTTCAAAAAGCAGCTGAAGTTAAGACAACATTCGCGATGTAACATGGATGCTAGCTTTGCTATCGATGTTTCCACAATCTACTACCATATGTATAACTGCATAAATCAATCATGCTTTACCTATTAAACACCAGATGACAGAAGAATCAGAACGCGCATAAAGGAAGCGCATATTTATCGACAACATTAATTTAAGTTAATTTTATTGCAAATTTAACTCGAAAACAGTCGGACAGAAATTCACACATATTACGAGCATGGATCTAAGCTGTTTTTAAATTATCAGACACTCCTGTATATAACTTTGATATAGGACTTACCGATGGTAATCGAACCGTTCTCTTGCTTCTAGTCGCTTAGAGGGATTAACTAAACAGGCTATGGTTCTATGAAATTTGAATATTTGTAGTATTTGGATGTAAAAGCGCATCACTGAATTTGGCTGAACAAAGACGATCTTGAGCACCAACTTAATAATGCGCTTCTGAATCTAATGATCTGCACTTGTTCAAATACCAAAGAGTCGCAGCCTGCATAAATGGTCCCCATAGGCGACTACAAGAAAGGAAACCAAGATGGAATACATCTGGTATCAGAAGTTGACGTGTTAAGATGACCGGCGAAATTGAAAGGCTAGAATGCGATACCGGGTGGGGATCTTGGTCTTAGAATATCGAGGTCATGCTTTCTCCATACTTTGGCATATATTAATTATTCTGTTTCCAATTTAAACAAACGTTCAAATTATATCGAAATTTTGAATTAAAGAAATTCGAATGAAAAAGATTTTACCGCAGAATTATCAGAAAGTTAAGCCACTCCTGAAATTCCCATTTGTGACTTTTTAGAAGAATTATTACATGTTTAATGGCTGTCGTTTCAGCTGCTCTATTATGACTGCCAGAAACATTAGAGCAGAGCATCTCAAACGTGATTAAATGGTGCTAAAATATCATGGAGCCGCAGACTGCTTAAATGATCCCATGAGCGATTAGAAAAAGGGAGATGGTGCCATTACGCCGCTTCAATCCGGTATTATAAGAGAAAATGTCAAACGTGATTACTTTTGTAGGAATAATTCAACTCCTACAATCATCTTTAGCAACGCAGCAAAACTGTAAATTTTAAACTGTTTAGGTCATCTTAAAGTTCAATTTTCTTGAAATTTATTAATCTTAATTCTGTGCTTACACCTTGTGTTGACTTTTAATCAGCGACTTTAGTGAAAGCGAACTGCTTCAGAAAAGCGCCGCATCAGGCAAC
>UZAM01008335.1:11068-25223 GCA_900618415.1 Soboliphyme baturini | reverse complement strand
TTCTGAACAAGACGAGCGATAGGGAGGAAGCATTGCAGACCCAAACGATTCAGTCAAGATATATTCTAAAACCGTTCTTATTTTGTTACAGTTATTAGACATTCCTAAACTTCAAAAAGAAGATACTTTTATGGTGTTAAGGCCATTGATGTACAAGACTTGCTCTGAAAAATAATAAAACACGGTTTATGTATACACCACGCAAAGATATACTAGAGGATGAATGACCAGTACTGAAGTTTCAACCCGTGTCTCAAGGGCCTGCTTCAAGACAACGAGGTTGGCTGATTGACTTCGGAAATTCTTCTGTTGCTCGCAGCGGTTCGTACCTGTGGAGCCAAAGACTCGTACCATCTGCTGTGAACAAAGGTGGGTTGAATTTACTTAAGTGAAACCTAAGTCACAGGATAAATATCCAAAACACTGGATATAACAATGAACAAATACAGAACAATAAAACAAGCAGCAAAAAAGTGGATCCATATCAGACTGACCAATGTCTGGTCCAAAATAACTGTTCTTGATTCTTTGAATCGATAAGCGAACGAAATGACTGACATTTAGTAGAGTTCCGTCAGGTAGCTTGGATTGAATTCCAAGACGAGACACTGCAGATAGTCTTCGCAGCAATTAAACTTCTCGGAACAGTTCGCATACCGGACCTTACTGATCCATAAAATCATATTACGTCATGCGACTTCTGTCTTCCGGGATGATTAAGGCGGCAACAAACAATTCTTCTAAACAGAGGATATTCTGATCGTTTATGTGATGTGGCCGAGATGCTTGTAAAAGAATGACGTGAGTGATGCCGAGAGGTGACATGGCGAGAAGTGCCTTCGGCAAATCGAACTTCGTCAGGATAGCGAGACAATTGTTAGAAATTTCTGTTGGAAAAGGCAAGCTTTTGGTTGTCTCTTTGCAGCAGTTTGCCATCTGATTCTTTCGCCATGTCTGGCCTTCGCAATGCTGCCACATCTGTCATAGGAGTAAGGAAAAAGCAAAAAGA
This sequence comes from Soboliphyme baturini, assembly GCA_900618415.1. Lineage (NCBI taxonomy): Eukaryota > Metazoa > Nematoda > Enoplea > Dioctophymatida > Soboliphymatidae > Soboliphyme > Soboliphyme baturini. The sequence goes on along the minus strand of UZAM01008335.1, from coordinate 24,214 downwards.
AATCCAGCGGCTGCAACAAAGTGCGATAGAAATACCGGTTAGGCAGGCAACCGCTTTACTATGAAAAAAGGTCCAAGAGATACGGGCCAAAACACTGGTACTGGTCAATCCTTTGACTGACTACACCATCGGCGTATAAACAACCCATTTTATTCCGTTTTTCAGTATAGCATGACTATTCAAATAAGAACAACATACTCCAATAAACATAAAACAGCGTAAAACACAATCATCAGATACACTCTGTCGTCGCTACTAAGCGGAATCGATATTTGGTTTGGCACATATCGTACAGAGGATCATTAATTCAACAGTATCAACTAGAAAAATTACTGATGCATTTAAAAACTATACACAACACAAGCCGAAACTTTGTTTAGTTTACAGTTTAAAAGCATCGGCATTGACGACAGCCAAGGAACTGCCAAGTTTGAAAAGATGACAAACAAATTTGAGTATCACCGAAGTGACGTTCTGCTGAAAAGTTATAAAAGTTAAATACAAGTAGTCCCGCCAAAATTTTGACGAAGTCACCGGTGCACTGACAGTCACCGATTACCTCCAGAGAAGTAAAACCCCGATATAGAATTTTAATAGGAAAGCTGTCAACGTATTGGAATATACTTTTATACTGGTTACATTTACAAGCTGTTAATGCAAAATCATTTCATTTTACAGTCACAATAGTGATATCTGCGTTTCGTAGTGTCAACTGACAAAAAATGAATATGCAAGTTGAATAATATCGTAATAACCTGCAGGATACGATTAATAGTTATTTGGGAGTACTCTGATACATACTACAATATTATCTTCAGAAAAAAATTTGAAATCCAGTGCGATGGAACATTAACTGTTTTTCTAGCTTAATAAAATTATTTTTTTTCGAAACCTTTAACTCAGTGCTCTGTTATTTCATCGAAAAACGGTGAAGGATATTGTATTTAGTTTGGACTATCACATTGGATAGTCAGTTATGAAGATCAGGGCTAATTGCTGCAGTAAGAGACGGTCGTTTAAGGCAGAGCACAACCGTACCATTTTCCCGTTTTGGTACGCTTGTCGTGGTTTCTTGTTCTTCGCAAATTAAAGATTTGTAACCCACCTCTTAGCTTGTAACACGAAGCAATGTTGAGAAAATTCCTTATTAAAGGAACTCAGCGGTTAAGAAATACTTTTAATCATTCTGGGTTTTAACTGCATTTTCATTCGAGTTTTTACCACTGCAATAAGACTCGACTTATTGAAAAGCAGTTGCATGCGATCGGAGAAATGAAAGTCACATTAAAAATTCAAGGCTATATCTAAAATTTGCTACTAATTCTCCGAATTTGATAAGTTTGTAAGTTTCTCCTTCGTATCCGTTGAAGATAATATTTTCCGTTTGATTCCCTGGTTGCTTCGGCCGACAGGTTTCCGCATGGCACTGCATCACTTATTACATAACGTGCCAATAAAAAGATAATGATCGTTTGACACCTGTGCGCCTCTCCTAATCCGAACATCCACTACAGAGCGTTGTAAATCGGACGATGCGCTTATCAAGTCGATAATCGACTTTAATTTATAAATTCCTTTATTCCGGGTAGATCGATGCGCGCTTCGATGCTTGAAAAAGGTGCTCATAATGGACAGACCACTGATTGCACTAAACCCCGAGAACTTCATGTCGTTATTGTTGAGGCAGTTAGGGCTGCTTATTTCCAATCACACCGCCCCACTTTTCGGCATCTACTCCGACATGCGCATTAAAATCGCCCATGAGTATGAGGAATACCGTATTCGGCACTTCGCACCTAGCACACTCCACTTCCTGAAGCAATCAGTCCTTCTCTTCCTATAAGTTAAACGCAAAGATTTGTAAGAAGGTAACGCACGCCTTAGCCTGTTGTAGTTTAAGTCAGAGGATTGCAACTTTACCGCTAACGAGATTCTATTCAATGTTTTTGTTGGCCAGGTTTGGTTCTACCTGAAAACGATCAGCGGCCAGAGCGCGCGTCGTGATATCGACACCTGAGTAGAATTGCATCCATCCGTTGAGGTTCAGTAGTTCAGAGCTTTGGCGTTTTGTTGACGAAAGTCCAACTATGTCTAGTTGGTACTTTATGGTCTCATCAACTAACTCTTGTTCTTTTCCTCTGAGTGAGGATATGTTCCAATTTCCGACTTTACGCTCCCACTGGTGGTATCGTTCTTATGGACCTTTTTCTGACATGCCATAATAGCATCGCGTTATCTCTCTCCTTCATTCAGAACTGATAGTGACTCCGTGTTTGACCGGTACCTTCATCGTCATTCCATCGATCTTGTTCTGCCGTCGCCGTGCTGCTATGCCACCTGCTGGCAGAGGGAAATGAACAGTTTCTGGTCGTCGATTGCGCAGTCTGCCTCAATCCCCCCAACAGCCTGCGCGTTTCTTGGAAAGCCGGGCCACGACTGAGCTGGTGTAATATTCGATGGTGACAATGCGGTATAAATAACGCAATATTATGTTATATATTTAACTATATCTAGCTTATTATATCGAAATTGCATGTTTTTCTTGAACTGGTTTATTCGTGCACCATGTCGCGTTATCTTGGTCTCAGCAGCGGATATCATTTGCCTCCTTGTGGATTCTTCTTATTTTCTATACAGTATATAATTAAATGTGATCTACAAGATTTCGGCCAGTAATGCGAGTAATCTAAAAACGATTCCAGATAAAGGAAATACAGTTGAATTTTAGCAAGGGTTATGGGACAACCAAAAGAAGCATAATCAACAAGCAGAATGGATTGGTACACTCCAAGAGAAGCTGAAGGTCAGTGATATGCAGGATCAAACAATTACGACGGAAACTGTAGCAAAACAAGAAAACAAACTGAAGGATTCGGCAGCATCGAGGGTGGAAAGGTGCAGTTCCATGGACTGTGTTTAAAGAATTTGACCAGTCGCATCAGATGCTTGCACGACAGTTCAATAAAAATTTAGAACGGCCTCAACCGATGAACGGATGACGACTGGAAGAACAGCAGTGGTCATGAACAATAAAGCCATCGGTGTGTAGTTCTGACTAATTATCGGCCAATTAAGTGCTTATCGACAACGTTCAATTTACTGATCGGAAGAGTGGCCGATACAATTTAACGATATATAATCGCAGAATCTCTCCTGCCCAGGAAACAGTGAAGAAATTGCTGGAACTCTCATGAAACAAGGGATCAATTACTCTTGATAAAGTAATTCTGAAGAACTGTAGGAGGAGGAATGCAAACCTGCACGTCTGCACGTTGCCTTGATTGATTATACGAATGCTTATGACTTTCACACAGGGGTGGATCAAGGAAATCTTTCGGTCAGCTCGGATATTAGAACATTTCTGGCAGCAGTGATAAACAAATGTGGTATAACGCTGGCCACTAATGTAACTCAAGATCAAAGGCGAAGATCAGGCAAGGCATATTCCAAGGAAATTTCCTATTGCCAGTACTGCTGTCATTTTCATGATGGTCCTGGACGAAACAACCTGTGGGTTCGAAGTCGCGCAAAGATCAAGAAGATTATGTCGAAGCTAGATAAAGACATGAGTTGCTGATACATACAGCCAGAATATTCAGGCAGGACATGGCGATGGACTTTGGAATCGTAAATTACGCTACATTTACAATTAAAGGAGGAAGAGTCGCGTAATCGGGAGGCATAAAGGTCAAAGATGGAAAACTGACCAAGAGCCTCAGTTAAAAGAGGACTATAAGTACACGGATGTCTTGCAAGCTGATGAAATTTGTCATGCAGCGGTTGTGAAGAAGACCAGTGCAGAATATATTACAGATTTCGATAATTCTGAAATTGAAATTGAACGATGTAAACACGACCACTGCTGTTAATACATGGCCATTCTAGTCATTTTGAGTGCACAAGCGGAGGAGACTGTCCTGGATTGCAAAACAAACAAGATTATGACATCAGATTACGCTCTGCATCCAATTAGTGACATAGATCGACTTTACCCTTCCCTGAAGAAAGGGAAAGCGAGGATTGCTGCATGTGAAGCAAACTGAGGAGAAAGACGCAAGGTCGCAGGACGACTACATCAGAACCAGGAAGGAGAAGATGTTAGACAAGGTCTGGACAGGAGGTGTTACGAAGAAGAATGAAACAAAGGATCAATATTGGGAAGATATACTAAAAACGCGCATCACTGAATACCAAAGTGTAGCTCTGCATGCCCAGAATATGGAAAAGATTGCAGGAGAAGTCTTAAATCCCGTCCAGTGAATAACTTGAGAAGATTGCAAGGCAAAAATATTGAAGAAGTAAACTGAATGATCAATTTTTGTCAGACAAGAAAAGCTTTACGAATGATACCAAATACAGGCTATGCAAAGTGGCAGAAGAAATAATGTAGCATTTCATCTCTGGATGCAATGAAATTGCTCAAATGGACTACAGACAACCATATGACAAGGTGGATGTCACTGATTCATTGGAACTTGTGCGAGAAGCACGAAATGCCGTTTGCAAAATACTGGTTGAAGCGAAAAGTCTAAGAAGGTCGTGGAAACTTCAGAAGCCAAGTTCCTATGAGATTTTAAGATTTAGACGGAGAAGTTGGAGCACAGTATATCTGATATTACGATAGTTGAGCAAGGGCAAGTGAAGCTGATTGACGTGGCAATAACAGTAAACGATCTAATGAAAGATAAGTCGAAAAAATTACTATATAAAAAGATCTGCGGTTTGAAGTGCAACGCCTGTAGTGGTGAATAGGGTGTTAGACTGAACACCAGTAGGGTTGAGAAGGAGTTTAGAGGGCATTGGTATTGATCGAATTGCAGTTAGATAGCTGCAGCGAGCTCCATCCTTGGAATCTACCGCATTCTGCAGGTAATATCTCATAGACCCTTAACTTTTTGAATAGAATCCGAGGCAGTGACTAACCAAAATTCCAACCCGAATATATAGTGAACTATTCAAAAAAACATCATGAAAATGAAACCTTACATGATGAGGAAGTTAACAAATGAACACCGGTATGTGAGTTGGAGTTCCGCTGTAATCTCTCAAGTCCGGGGCCATAACGATGCTTGTTATGGAAACAAACAAGAGAGTTTGTTGGGTGAAGCCTACCGATTGCGGAACAGTTTAAATTTGCCATTACCAAATTCCATAATGTTAATCATGTGCAAGAGTCACTTGCTAAGCTCCCAGAGTAAGACATCTGTGTCCAAAAATATCGGCAATTGAAAACATTTTTAATTTTGAAATAAATCACTGCATATAAAAATTAATTACAATCAATACAAAAGCCATAAGTGGATTCGTCCAACTAATGTGCATGTTAAATGCGAAATTAACTGTAGGATCAGAAAGAGAAGAAAGTTATTAGCTTGGGGGGGATATCAGTCAGAACCGTGTATCAGCCTAGTTGTCAAACAGGTCACTACTGAATTTCACACACAATTTAACTAGAAAAATTTCTTGACATAGTTGACCGCTTTGAACCGTTCGAACAATGAGCAGAATGATCAATGTTTTATAGACAGGCTTACACGTCGCGCATAAAGTAGAAGTTTCAAGGTAACAGTGATATGTAAAGTGTGATTTTTGTGTGCCTATTGGTTGTACTCATGTTGACTGAAACAGATTCGTGTCCATAGTGATCTGTGTTTGGTGGTGATCCATTGGGAAGCCGTTATCAAATCATGAGTATCAATGATTTTCATCTCATGATTCCATCGTGGTGACTGCGAGAGGTCTCCAAATAATCAACTCGCTATTATTTGATCACGAGCCGGAGTTAACATAATTGCAGGTGGTCATCTGTGTCAATTACTTGATTTAATGTTTAACGTCATACATCGCTTGAAACCTGTTTGTAAACAGAATATGAAAATTTTGTCATAGGAATCAATTTCAAAGCTAGCATCTTCGTCTGACGATTTCACGGTGACAGTTGCGGCTTGTCGTTTACATTAACATTGTGCATTGAGTTAACACTAACAGTCACGAGTTTAAATTTATGTAACTTTCAGAGGCTCTGCTTCCTTTGTGAATAATTTCATTATATCAACACAAAGCTCTTCCTGAGCACAATATCAAAAACTTTGTCAAAACATTGAATTTCTAAGTTTTGTTTACTGACCTCACTATGATGACACGAAGACATTATAAATCAACGTGCAGTCACTGAGTTGTAAGTTGAATCTATGCAATCGATTGAGGGATAAAACAATGAGATGTTTGATTTTACCGTCATTTATCAGTCATTAGATTGTCGAACTTGTGAACTTAGAAAAATCCATGCTATTTTACGATTTCTTCATAATGGCTGCGTCAGGTCACTAAGTCGATGGACAGTCATTTAGCCAAGAATTGGAACCTCTGCCACTTGCACACATTTTTTTTCAAACCCCTTTTTGACCTATTTAAACACATTGCTTGTCGAGGGTAGTTATCTATGAAACATCGCCCGGTCAAAAATTCTTATACCATAGAATTTTGATTTAATTATTCAATTTTTTGCAATCTCGCGAAATCACGAAGCCAATAGGACACCACAACTGCGGTTTCACCGCTGCTAACAGTAAGCGTATGTTACGCTCTTTACGGTCACGGTGAGTGCGAGTCACAGTGGCATTAAGGGTGGCGATGCCATTGTCGAAACGCGATCCGAAAAACATTTTCGTCGGAGGACTTTTGCCATGTACTCAACAGGAAGAGTACCTCCTGAAAACTACTACACTTTAATTCCTACTACTTTTTGCATTTTTAATCTTTGTTTGTGTTGTGTGAAATACTTGCCGCCTAACGTTTGATGAACTATTCGCCCACCTTAGTGCCTCATCTGCGAAGCATTTACAGAAAACAGCGAAACGCTCTTTGGTGAATTCTGGCATCTTGAATCGACACCGCCGATTTCGAGGGACGTCTGCCGGCAGGCAGAAAACTTCGAAAACTGTGAAACCGGAAAACAGGACCTTTCCCTCTCTACTCTCGGCAAACATCCGTTCAGGGCTGAACTAACTGACAGACTTCGCAATGGTTTGGCGAGAACGGAGGAACCTTATCATGTGCCCCTTGTTCTGTTCTTGTCCAATAGTCTAAAGTTTACACAACAGTACAAGACAACAGTTTCGAAAACTATGTTTTGTACAGAGCACATGCAATGCTCCAGGTCTAAGATTCGAGGGAGTGGTGTAGCGTAGCTACTTGGATTAAGCAAAGGTGGTGCACCAGCTGTTCGATTCTGCTGCAATATTTAACTGAGGTTCATCTGAGGGTCATACTATGTCCTATTTTGCTTTGCGCCGTATCGTTCTTGCCGGGTTGCTAGAAACATGACTCCGGCAAACGTTTACATCGCTCCTCTTTTCATTCCCTCGCAATTACACACTCTCTCTCACGGGTGCTTCTAGGAATTGCGTATCCACACGGTAGTAGTTCGGTTCATAGCGCCGGTGATTTCAGTTTAAACGATACAGCCAGTCTTACTTGTACAACAACATTCTGGCATGTCATTAACAACCTCCCCTGTATAAAAATTTCATGAGCCTGCATAATAATGAGTAACGGACGCGCTTATGCTGCTAGCAACAAGCGTTGCTCACACAAACAAACTTTACTTTACTATTAAAGGTTCATGATTCAGCCATTTTTCATTACAACCTGCTTGAAAATCGGCACTTTCAACCTCTGTCAACGAGAGGGCTTCTTCGAGCCGAGCCGAACACAGGTGAAAGTTGTAGACACGTCTGAGTCAGGGGGACCTTCGGAAGAGTTCATATATGTGGTCTGCTTTTTCTTTCTAACGTGACTCCGGAAATTGCGTTGTTTCTGTGAAGCTTTTTATTAATTGTCGCGTTGTCACCGAATTCGTCTGCCTTCGGACTTTTGTGTTTGAGGAGCATTCTTGTTTCCTGCGGGGGTAGCACCCGTCTACGCTTCTTGGGGAGCTTGGCTCTCGCCTTTGCGTGCGAATAAAACATTTCGAAGTTGCTAACGATGACCGGCATCGGCAGTGCCAAGGTCAGCACCCCGGTCAGCGCGCACATGCAGCCGATGATCATGCCGACGCTGGTCTTCGGCACGATGTCGCCGTACCCGATGGTGCACATAGTGACGATGGCCCACCACAGGCCAAGTGGTATGCTGCTGAACTCATTGTCCGGGTTGAACTCGATTCGTTCGGCGTAGAATATCAGTGCTCCGAACAGCACGATGCCGAGCACGACGACGAACACCAGCAGTATCAATTCGTGGGCACTGGCCTTGAACGTCTCTATCAGAATCTTGAGACCGGTCGAGTGTCTGGCCAGACGAAACAGGCGCATTATGCGCACGATGCCGAGGAACTGCACCACGTCGTAGCTCTCGCCGTGAGTGCTGATGTACCGTACGGCTAACTCCACGTAAAACGATATAGTGGCCACGAGGTCGATCGCGTTCAGCGGCTCCCTGAAGAACTTCAGCTTGCTGGGACAAAACGTAAACCGAACGATGATCTCAAAGGCGAACCAAACGTTGCAGAACAGGTCGATGAACAGCAGCACATCGTCCGACGATACCCTCAGCTGGTCGATGCCGATTATCCGATTGTTGGGATGAACGTCGGTGCCGTTCCACATCACCAAAGAATTAGTTTTGTTCACTAGATGCGGGATTAGGAATGAAGGCTGTGCCTTTAGGCAAAATACTAGCGTTGATAAGCAGACGAAAAATATGGCCACCGAAGAAATACCCTGAACAGCAAGTAATTAGTAAACAAACAATCACAGATGTAGAGAAATATGAAAAACGAAATAACACCTGACGACCAAATTGTAATATCTTACAGTAAGATTAACCGCACACAGTTTCATAGTGTCACAGCTATGAATCAGATATATCGGTGTACATTTAAAAAATGAACGTCGTAAAAAAGATATATTGCTGTTCATTTCAGGACTACCTCGAATGAAAGACGTTTAAATCTGCTGGTATCTTGCAACACTTCTACCATCTTACACACAGAGATGTTACAAGTTGTTGAAGAGCAGACATTCGAAGTGGACATTTGACGATGAGACATTTGCACTTAGCTCAAAGTAGACTGATGGAAACTTTCCCGTAGAAATGCGATTAAGGCAGTCGAAAGATTCGTAGACAAGATGCTGCTTGAGGTCTGTCCGTTTGCAAGTCTCTGTATGCTTTCATTTGTGCTGCACATTCCCAACGACAAATCCACTGTTTCTGGTCTCAAGCCCGAATGAAAAAGGAGGAGGGTTGGGGACCGCCACGAGGTCCCCCGTAAAACTTTGCCGCCAGCCCTGCGTGGCATCATTGCCGATATCGACGTTATATCGGCTTGGTCATCGCTCAGGTTACCAAAGGCCACGTAAGCTTTTTGAGAACTGAGGCAGACTGCGAAAATTTGGAGGTCATAAACTGCTTCACACCTTCTAGCAACTGAGGGCATAGGAGCACGGCGGCAACTGTCGAAAATGGACAAGCAGACAACAGTGATGCCAGTCATCAAAGGCGCCGCTGAATGAAGGAGGTAGACAGTACGATGCCACAGAAGCGATCAGGACGGTTCGAGCACTGTCGTCAACTGGAACACATCCCTTCATTCAGAGTGAAAGATCAGAAATTAGTTGATTAGGCCGTAAGACACTGCTTCGGTATAGTTGAACCATCAACATCGAAACTTCATGGCTTTAAAGTTGCGAACCTCCGCGAGTGGAAGCCATTCCACTGAGATCTCGAATCCACTGGAAATGTACGTCGATAATTTCTGAATATGAGACTTGCTTTAACTCAACAAAAGTTAGTAAAACTTCAGAATGAGTGAAAATATCAACCAATCTGTTTATTGTGCCAAACAGATTTATGCGTCGGTGGGCGATGACGCAGAATCTTCACTGAACTTGACTTACGGAATCGGAAATCTGAAGCAGACCCTAAAACATTAGATTCGTAGGCCAACAGGGGAGTGGACCAATCGGCTTCTACTATGTTTTTATCGAACTTATAGTGCGGCATTGATCTTTTTGCCCTGCCAATGGGCAAAAAGCGTGATACGATAGCACCTATGTGGCACACATAGAGTGTAGTCTCCTGCTTCCTTCCCACAGAGTTGTACTTATTTATTCACCTCGGAGGAAAGAAAGACCACTGACCCGACTGGGCCTAGAAATTTTGGATCTATCGGTTCTCATTATGAAGTGCTACACACTGAGCAACCCTATTCCAAACAAACGTGGGTAAATTAATTGCTCAAAGTAATTCTTTATTGTCACAAAGTTTGATTCTCCCGGTCGAAGATTGAAGTGCACTGTGCCACTACACCACATAACCAGGAAGTGGCTTTGGATACTGCAAAGCGGAAAATTCATTATTGGAAAACACCTGATTGTTGTAAGGTAATTAAGTTTCATCTCTGAGGTAGATTTTTGCTTAGCCTTAGGTAATAAAGTAATAATTCACCAGATGGCTGTGGAAAAGAACGCTCATTGGAGATTTTTACAGAGACCCTTATAAAGCTAATTAGAAGGCAAGCCATTTGAGCTGATATCCTGTTTACGACATTCGGTCCTATACCACAGTACAGTTCGTGCGATGCTGCTACCAAATTTGTCAGACCCTGAACAACAAATTACTTGATTTTCTAACCACTGCCGTTTTTCAGAGATTAAATCTATTTTGCCTAACTTCGACTGATGTTATGTGAGGCTATTTGCATAGAGATTGTTCCTCTTCAGCCATGTTAGTTGAAACATAAGAGTTTCTGAATATTTGCATGAATACATGGATCTGAGCGATAAATATAACTGATTGCTTTTTTCATACAGACTGATTTTCTAGATTACGAGATCGATCAGAATGCGCTAGAATGAATTAATCGATTAATCGTTTGGCCGACGATCGAATACTCAATATTGTCTTTGGTTTCAACTGTGTAAAAATAAGCTATGGATCTCGTGCTTCAGAAAATATATGTTTAATTGAGTAAAGCATTGGTCGATCATTTCCAGCTCTCCCAGGTGCATACCAATCCACTGTCCTCAGCTTGTTGACTCAAATAATGCAAATAAAATGCATGATCATTCACAGAACGGTACAGTGTTAATTTTACACTTGAGCGCAGTGACACAGAGGAATTCAAATCCCCTTTTCTCTTGGCCGCCAATTCCTTTGAGAAAGGGATTCACTTCGAGTAGCTTTTAGTGCAACAAGCCAAGAAACGGTAAGCAAGTCACTGACTTGTGAATAACAGGGATTGCATGACACTGACTGCATCAGCATAGGCGATATGTACGGTGATGCTGTGCAACAACGCCCGTGCCTGCTGTGACTGCTCCTCGCATCGACCCACCTAATAGCTGGCCTCTCCGAGTGATAATCAGTGAAAATGGAACCGTCCTGTTGCAGCTTTTGTCTTCATTTTCGATAAACTGTTGCAAATGCCTGAAAGCTGTTCTCGTAGCTTGACTTGACATAAATCCCAGCCAGTTCGTTCAGTTGAGTTGAGGACTCATAGAGAAAACGTCTGAGGTAACTATTTTTAAGCTTCGATTTCGCTTATTATTCTGTGTATACACATTCCTCTAACTGGCTGCTAACTGCGTATAGTTTTCTCATAAGTTTGTCGATGCCGCTTGAAAAATTTATCCTCTAACCAAGCGTAGACTCTAAAACTATTCCCACCGTATTTTATTAACTCGATAGACCACGTAAACAACCGTTTTGTCGTTCTCTGCAATCCGTCTGTCATTCTCTCTTACGTTTGACCAATCTTACGTTACTGCAATCATCATCTAGAGCAGTTGTGCCAAATGGCAGGATGATAAAATTGGTGACGTCTATTTAACTTTGGATTTGATGATGACGTCACGATCTACGGTGAGGTAATGCCATTGGCGGAGTATGGTGACACAGTGAAGAAGAGGTCGGTTTGGAAAATCGGAGGTGCTAAGTGCTAATTCGCTCAAGGGACACTCTGTGTCTTAACCGTGAATTTTCTTGAGCTAAGAATTAGCCTCACGTCACTTCGATGCTACCAGCCGAGAAACGGGAGGTAAGTTCCTGACTTGCGAGAAACAGGCAGAGCATGGTATTCTGATCTGGTCAGAATCGCTATGCTGCCCAACGCGAGTGCACCTGATGGCTATACTTCTATTTGACCCAACTGGCAGTTGTCTATCTAGTGTAATATTCAGCACAAGACATAATCCTGATCATTATTCTTTGCTGTCAGCGTGAAATAAAAGCAAAATTTAGGCCTGCTGATGACGGTAGCAAAAGTTTAAAATTGAGTTTAAACTAAAATTTATTTGGTTATTAGGATGGCACAATGAATAGAAGAATTCTTCATGCACTTTTTACTTTTGTATGATTTACGCCATGTGCTGATTTGTGTTTTGTCATGGACACGCTGAGCTTTATTTTACAAATGTCGGAATATTCAGATTTTATTTAGGAAATAGCTCGTTTCTGAAATGCGTCAAAATCAATATTCCTCAAAACAACTGTCAATTCTTTTCATGCACCTTTTGTGTTAGAGCAGCAGGAAAGAATGCCTTTCGAAAGGAAACCAGTGTACGTAACAATCTAGGTTTAGTAACTTTGAAAACGCTTCATTCAAAGCGTAAGGAATTTCATTGGAAATTCAATTCACCAGTCATTCATTGAAGTTCGATGACGATAAATGACTGATGATTTCTCCGAGATCGTTGTCATTATATGAGGTATGTGATACAACGTGATTAAGGGCGCCACACCGATATTATCATGAAGAGGATGAACTTTATACAGTAAAACAAGGTCCCTTTTATTTTCTCGACTTATGCAGGCATTAAAATAGATCAACATAAATTTCGACTCACTACCGTAGTGTACGAATCAGATGGTGCTGAAAAGAATATTTGCAGGTTTGTGCAGTAACCGCAGTGCGCATAACTACTCCAAGACCAGATTTCAAGAGCATTAGCTCTGGACATCATCCGTGATTGGCACGAGGCTACTCCAGCGAATATCAAGATCCCGTGAAATCTTGTCGTAGAGACGTGATCCGGCTTATCATGCCATCTTAAGAGACATATTTCGTATCATACTGTTAGCAAGAGCCATCTTGCGCTCGTTATCAATCATATTTCAGGGATTGGAACTCCATTTCTACTACCT
>UZAM01008330.1:7783-17914 GCA_900618415.1 Soboliphyme baturini | reverse complement strand
CGAATTGTGGGGGGGGGGTGAATAACAGCAGTGGTAAACTGCCATTCATTCACCTAGATTTGCTGATGACATGGTGTTGTTTCTGGAAAACGCTTCCCAGTTACAAGACATGCTGCAAGAGCTAAACGGAAAAGGAGTAGAGTCGTACTGAGAGTCAATCGCTCAAGGTCAAAGAGGCAGCGACCGGATGCCCTGCCGAAGGCCCAGGTAACATTAAACGGTGAAAGGATCTAAGTCGATAAATACGTTTACTTTGGCTCTGTGGTAAACATTGCATGAGCAGGTTGGAGAGAATCAACTGGAGAACAAGGTCGGTCGACGCACGTTCCATTTCATAAGAAAATCCTCTCTGACAACAGCAGGAAAGAAACCCGCATCAACCTGTTCAATTCTGTCTTCTTGCCGGGAGTGTCGTATGGCCGTGAGGCGGGAGACGGTAGTCACTCATCAGTGCCGAAGGGCGCCCAGCAGTCTGTCACTGAAAGAGGTATGGAAAGAAAAATCATGGAAATTTATTTCATATCCTGACCATACTACCAACATGGGCAACAGACAACGGACGGGAGTGAAGAATATTGCCGTCGAAAATAGAATGTAAAAGCAACGTTGGTCCGGCCACGTAACTCGGCTCACCGATGAGGCAAATACAAGTTTTACCTAATTGCAAATCTTCAGCAGCTGCACGTTCGTGCCATGGTGGTATCATCGCAATATGAGGATATTTTGCAGAGAGGATGTTATGACGTTGAAGCGATGAACCATGAGGTTTCAGGACAGGAAATGTTTCCAAACAATAATATGCTTTTATCAAGACGATGACCTTCTTCATCGTTCTTTTATTTTGAATCTGTTATGTTTTAGTTCAGAACCAATTAATATAAATAATCTATTTTCCTGTTCCTACAAGTGTATAGATATCGCAAATGCTATGTGGTGTGAATGCATCTGTTCTTTTCGATTTCACTGTTTATGCTTGGGTCTGATTGCTCTCGCCTTTGTTCGTATTCAAGCCACGTAACTTGAAGGATTAGTTATAGCATTCACAACACATTTACAAATGATTCTTAGTGTGACCTTCTGATTCTGGAACTGATGCTGTGCAGCAAGAAGTAGTTCTGTGTACATTAAAGCAACTGTTATTGCTAATTATCATAACTGATTAGCTACTTATCCGTGCCAGTCACGACTGCGAGAAGATTCATTCAGAAGACAAATGAGCTTTCTTTCGATGGCTCGTCGATGCCTGTCACGTGCTGCAGCAAAGGCACAGCCGATGATTGCGCCCCATCCGAGTGTTCATGGAAGCACCGTGTTGGAGACTTTTGCGTAATTCGCTTAAATGCCATCAGTGCATTGTTGGTATTTATGAGCTTCATATGTTTAATGTGATGCGTTGTTCTTTTCGTTTTTCTCACCATGCTTCAACTTTTCTCGACATCCCTCCGCCGAAGGTCAACGATGGCCGACATCCTTCAGCTGAGAAGGCTGTGGTAATGGTGGTGGAAAGAACTCTCCTCGTACTTTCGCGGCAATCATGCTTCAGCGTCTTAATGGAAGAAGTCTGGCTATAGTCCGCATTAATTCATCAAGAAATCTCGAAGATAATTTTTTGGCTTTGGGTCTTCGTTTCATGAAGAACGACAGTTCTTGACTAGTCGGGCGATACGTAACAAATTAGGTCTGGGAGTAGCAGCAAACATCCGGGAGCCATCTTAAATTTTATGATAACTTTGTTCACACCTGCATGTTCATGTCATATTCACTTTGAACGTAGGAGGACATCTGTCGTTATGTCATGAAAAAACTTCAAGTTACAGGACCAAAAATAAGGTCAGGTTTCCAAACGAGAAAACGAACAGTTGAGCCATAAAATTTTCCTTGGTTGGCAACGTGCCTTCACTAAAGTGTGAAGTGCGAATGATTCGTCTGAGTTTGATATACCATAATTTAATATACATAATATACTGTATTACTGTCACTCAGACAATCTGGCCTATGAAAGCAGGACTATAACAGAAATTTTGATAGCAATCTGAACCTCAAAGATATTCTGGTTCTTTGCACAATGTATAATCATGGTTCAACAGTCGAAAGTAACAGCTTCGTTAATAGTTTCACACCCCGTGTCTTTTATTTGTTTCAGCTTTGAGGTCATTTATACGTCATTCAATCTGATCATATTTTTTATCTTATATCTATACCGACAAACAGGATTTCTGCACTGAACTTGTTTAATCATAGGTTTGCTTACGTTCATATCAGAAACTCGTTCTGACTGCATTACTCAGTGCCATGGTTTTGGACGCAACGGTAGTCTGCTCGAATAATGCAGAGATTTTACTCTCAACGTTTCAGCCGTTAGTCATGGTCTTTATCATGGCCAAAAATGCGCTTGTAGACCCAAACGTCCTTAATCAATTCAGAGGTTTACCGTTAGATTTGGAGTCGAAACCTTGGAAATAAAACCCTTGCTTCGTCGAATCCAAATCCATAACATCAAGAAACACTATCAACTCTTCACGTGCTCCAACCATTGTTTTCATCGCCACATACCTCTCATCTGCTTCCTCAGTTCAGACGCAAACTTTGCGAAACAATGCATAAACATGATAATATACAAATCGTTTATTTTCCCATAATTATTAGTAATTTTCAACCTGCTAATGGATGAAGGCTTCACGAAGATACCGCCACCAAATTCTGTCTTCCTCCTAGTTTCAACAAATTTCTTCAGTTCATCTTGCCATTGCCATCGATCTGAAAGTATTCCTATGGCCGGACCGTTTACCGCCTCACGACGTCCAGTGTTTGGTCAGACAATAATCCATTGTTGCTGCGACATGTCAAATACGTGGTCGGGCAACTTATTTGCTCTTGCAATGATATCTTGGACCCTTGTCAATGCTCTTGCCAAGATTTCTTTCCTTGCTGCGTTGTGTGGTCTGTGAACAGATTCCAGACTTATGGTCCTTTTCTTGAATCCCTAGTTTTGCACTGGGAGCATACACTGACCGATGACTATCCGTTTCAACAGGAAGAACATTTTAAATATTCCAAAGCCGCTCCACGCCCTTTTTGCTTTCACATTGTTTTCATGTACATCAACAATTAGGTTTACGTTAACAGTGCCGTTGTAAATGACGATACGTGTCATTGCACCGGGTTTTACGGCAAGCAACAGTGCACCGCTCACGTAACGCAGCACCGCTAGGTGGAGTACAAACAATGCATTTCCACATGCAGACTCGAGCTTTTGACTCAAGACACGCACATGCTGAAAATACCACTAATTGGGGCTCTAGAAGCAAGTCGAGGAAAAAGGCAGTTTCAGTTGACTTTTCAATCTTGCGAAAGCTCTCCTTCCCGTTTTGGATTGCCATTGATATCGTGGAGTCAAGACTCCTTGACAAAGTACCACATAATATCACAGGACAGCAAATTATTGCACTTCTAAAGGACTATGTTTGAAACAGGAGATGAGGAAAAGCAGGAAAAGCAGTTGGTTCCAAAAGTCATTCATGCGTTCCAAAAGTGGGAGGATGTTACAGTGTAATGAGACGAAGATTTCATAAAGTTTGATTTAAATTTGAATGACATCGATTACTGAGTGCATAACTTTTCTAAAAAAATGATTTCATGGCATGATGCATCAATTTTTTGTCGCGGATATACAGGAAACAGTTTAGGCAATCCTTTTGCTCTAAGATATTCAAAAACATGCCCTGTTAGACGTGTCTCCCATAGTTTCATCTGTTAAACCAACGTCTTGCGTAACATCACTGACGTTCCAACAGTCTGTGTCTTCATGTGCCTGTCAAAATGGCAAAAATACCCGTAGCAATCCGATGCAGTTGTTGGTCGACAAAACTGATTGGCGAAGACAGGCACATTGTAAGATCGCTTTTCAGTACACAAATACTGCCTTTGGCGTTGTCCTCGAGACCAAACGCCACGAAAGTTAAACACACTATCGCTCTTTCAGCCATTCGATAAATCGCTATATGAAATTTGTCAAATTCTTTAACTCCTTAAAATTGGAAGAAGCAATTCAATATTTTGGGAGTAGCTCAAAGCCCTGTTTTCTCCATGCTTCCATCGAAGATTTTCACCGAGTGATGTCACCCTTGCTTTTTTCATTCAATCAAACAAGTATATTGACAAATATGTTGACTGATGTGTCAGGACTTGTTAAATCTCAAAACCATGTTTAGGATTGTCAGGGTAACCTCTGGAACACATAATCATTTTTCCCTCTTATGGGCTCTGTTTGAATACGTTCGAAACTGATGACTGCATCCGTATGACGTGAAATACGATGAACTTAATGCTCTCGGATTCACATCGCGGTTTCTGGGGATCATCCGTGACCAGGTGTTGCCAAGTTTTACTTTATGTGCAGTCTGATATGTTACATCGCATCATACATTGTAATAAATATACATATTTCTGCATTACATTTTGCTTATCTTGAATATGTGCGACTAATATTTCATCCATCACAATTCAGATGAGATTTGAACTGCTCTCTTCACTGACGGTTACAATAAAATGAAGAAAAGCGCTCCTATCAGCGTTTGAAAACGATCTATCATTTTTAACAATCGTGTCGCCTTGGAACATTAGCCATTGAAGACATGCTGATGATATTTCTGACGAGAAGTGTTGAATCTTCCTAGGTGAAGAAGAAAATCTTTTTCTGTGTTTAACAGTAACGCGGTAGAGCTTGCTTTGCCTAACGTTCTCAATCTTATGATGTAACGTGGAATTTTCTTTTTTACATAATCGAATGAAGAGAAATAACCAATCAGCCGGTCACCATGATGCCGTTGTCATGTTGTACGTCAGCCTGATAGTCGAGTGACAGACCTCACCTTCTCTGCGTGGATTAGCCATCACCTTTTCCGATTAATCAATTGCACAAGTCAGATCGATTCAGACCCACGGATTGTGACATATGCTGAGTGAATTCAGCTCAGTGCTCAGCTTTCTGCTGAACTGAATTACCACTCTGTTATTTCTGTTGCTTATATTTTTTCTACAGAATCATTAGCAATTCATTATTCGGTACATTTACCCAATAATTCATTCATTTGCTCATTTATTCCTGAAACATGCGGAAATTCTATAAAATTTGCCTCAACACGAGTCCTTCAGGGCCCTGATTCATTTTGTATCCTCACTTTCGAAACCTGGAGATTCTGACTTGGTCTTAATTGCTAAAATAGCTTCAGCTTTTGAGGCACTTCTTTTATCATTGATTCATCCATGAATTGCAAATTAAAGCATTTGTTCATGTAATAGTTTGTTGTTATTGTTCGTTTTGCTTCTGTTAGAGATGATTCATGCTTAATTGTAAGTAAAACATTCTCCATTGATTCATTCTTTTGCGCATTCTTTCATACGCTTTCACACGCCGCCTTGTATTGTGCTTTTTTACTGATGGTTGTAATCTTTTCGATGGCTTAAACATTTCCCTAATTTGATGAGGTTTGCATGCACCGTGTCTTATGTGCAAGACAAGCTTGTTTCGTACCTAATGAGCTTTTTGGTTGATCCTCGCCGATGGCAAATAACGCTGCTTCACCAGCAGAAACGAAACGAGATCGTATTTGCATATGTTATCTGTGATCCAGTTAGGCCCAATTGGCAGACCAAATTTTCCATCCGTAAAATTCACTCGTGGCAATATTTGGGTCAAAACTTCGAAGAGGGATTCTACAGAAGGCTCGGCATTAAGTCAGTCTCTCAACTTTCTTTCAGGTCAAACGATAGATTTAGGGATGCTCTTAAATCCAAAGAATCATCCGTTAGCAATTGCTTACGTAAAAAAAAATTTTTTAAATTTTAGGTTGCTTGGAATGGTCCAAACGCCGTAGGAAAGGAACAGATTTTAAAAATTTCAAATGGATGCTAGAAACGTCAAAGCAATCGCTGCAGATGTTCAGTTGCAGAAAATTCTGACAAATCTTATCGTCGTTGTCAAGTTTCAAAGTCTACTAGTTGAAAAACATCATCAATGAAATCTGCCTTATTATCATATTGAAAGAGAAGCAAAAATACTCTTATTAATTGGGATTTAAACCTAACTTTCCTACGTGTGATTTGTTGTTCAGCCGCTTTTGCCGGTACCAGAAACAATACTCTGTGCATTCCATTGCAGCATGTGCCGATGCCTGGATTTTCAGCTGGTTTGCATTTGACTCCTTGGCGGAAGGGGCGGACGTCAAACTGCTGCATAAAGAACACCTGCCAAAACTTTCATTTTCCAGCCATAGTTTATCACGATCGCCATGCCGTCCCGCGAAGTTCAACGAGCTCAAGATTCTGTCCCTCATGCCACTGGTCAGCAACGTTTGCGCCTTTCCTCCGCTAATAACTTGGCCACATCCCACGGACGATGAGAACGATCTCGGTTTGGAACACTACGTTCATTGCCGTCTTGATGGTTCCAGGGGACTTTAGTCACGTGGCATCAGATCAATTCGAAATGCACTGCAAACTGTTCTGAGATGATTAAGCTTTGCGAAGAAGATCTGCGGTGTACGGCCATGCAATGCAATCCGATGCGCCTACCGCCTTCGACTGCAAACGTGTATTTATTGATTCCTTTCTGGAGAAACTTCGTGACAGCGTTGGACTCGATTTCAAAGTCAACATTTTGTGTTCATTGGAAAGGTAAACCCACACATGACCTTACATCATTTAAGGAAGTACCGACTTTTGGTCATACTGACACTCGATCGGACTGCACAGTGGTAAGCACAACCCTGATTATTTCCACATTTAAAATTTTTTCTCCTCTGCTGATTATATTATCTTTCGTCTCATAACACGTATATGCATCAAATTGGGACAGCACACTCTTATTCCGCGAGGAAAGTGACCAGTTCCGTTCTGTAATGGATTTGGAAGTTTGCCACCATGATGACGTAAGCGACGTGCGGAATCCATAACCGTCTATATCAACTTTACCATAGGCACATTTTGTCCCTGGCAAAAAATTTACATCGTCAACATTGGCTGCTGATCGGACTGTGTTAAACGGCTGATTGGGCAAGGAGCAAAAACAACGGGGCTGGAAGCAAGGAAACCAAACGCCTAAGGAGGCAACTGATATCTCGAAATTTCGGCTGCTGAGACTGTTGGCCAGCATTGTCGTGGAATCTTGCATTGGCAGCCATTCGGCCACCTATTACTCTAGATTATGGCAGATGGTCCAGGTTGGCAAGGCGGAGATCTATGGCCCATCTGACGACGTGTGGGGCCGCACAAAGATCCAGTTTATTGTCTGCATTATTTATCTTAAATACGTCCTGTTGTCATCCATCGTATGTGCGTTCACGATAGTGTTCTGTTGACTTCGTAGTTTTTACATGTGAATAATTGCACTGCTTCGTCTCCATTCAAAGGTGAGGGCCGGAACGAGTGACAGTGGCTTATAACTGAATTCAAACAAATCTGTGAAGTGTAGTTTTCATCTTGCATGACCTGTAATCGGAGCCTGAACGGTGCTGGCCTTGCCAACTGTACAGTTCCGCAATAAATTGTTTGAAAACGACGCCGAGGCAAAGTATCTTAGGTTGAGGATGATAGCATTGAACAGGAACAAATACTAATTCGGTATTGTGTAGATCGAGGACGTGTATTTGTTCAGAAGAGATGGACGACTTTGCCAAATCCCGCACTCTGCAGTTCTTCATTTAAGTTGTACCAGTCTACTTGCGCAGTCTCCGGAGAAGGTAGCTGACTCGCATCCGGAGCCTCCTGAGACAACCTGGTTTACTCAGCAACTGCTAGGCGGACGGGTTTGGTAACATCCTAACCAGAGGCTTGATAGAAACTACAGCTGCTCCGTTTAGTTCCATTCTGACCTACCTAACTAACTCGCTGTACTGAGGTTTCCAGCAGTGCCGCTGGAGGCACAAGATTTGTGTACGCCTTACAGAGCGTCTGTTGTTCCGTTCCTTGTCTGGCATCTGATCTATCCCAAGAAAGAAACTGTCATTTTGGACCAGACTTTGGTCAGCCTGATACCGATCGACTTTCGCTGCTAGATCTGTTATTTAATATTTGTTCGTAGATATATCGATGGTTTTGAAAACTAATCGTATGCCTTGGTGTTAACTTAAATTTTACTGAATGAATATTTAGTCTGTCAGTTTCGATGACTGCTTATCATTTCAAATTATAGGGGAGGGGAGGGGAACAAACGCGCCAGACAGTGCTTTTAACGATCCCAATCCTCTGCCAGCATTTGAGCTTTGGCAGAAGATAACCGTTTCTGCAGCAGAGTCCTCCATGCACTCGCTAAAGATTATCATTGACCATCTCCGGAGTCTTCAGCCTATGTGTTGCGCAAACTAGCGGCTGCATCTTTTCTTCTGAGAGCATTCGCAAGATGTGCCCCAACCATTGCAGCTGTGACTTTTCAATCCGGAGAAGCAGCGGCACCATAGTTGTCTCAGATATCTGTACCCCGGACCATATCGATGCGAGTGAGCCCAATGATTCGACGCAGAAAATCAGTTTCAGCTGGTGTAGCACCCAGAATCGAAGTTTTCCAGTTATGGCCCGCGACTCACGACCGTAGGCGGTCATCAAGGCGAAATCAACTTGAACGTAAAACGGTCAGTCTCCAGACTCAGCTCTGATTTAGTCACAACGGTTCGGGCTAGTTCAAGACATCCTGGCCATTCCACGTAATCGGTCAATCTCTTTCTTCCATTTTCCAACATTAACGGTATGTAAACCTCTTCACCTCTTCCACTGCTTTATTTTCGGAGCTCAGCAGGTCAGAGAATGAGAAGGCACTAAGTTTTCGCTTTAGACGCGCATGCAGGTCACATCGCACTCAGCTATGAACGTTTCCTAAGAAAGCTGGAGATCAGTTTGAGAAGATGCCAACAAACCAAGATCATCTATATGTAGCAAATAGCAAAGTTCTAATCGCAACATCTACCTAACTGATTCACTCATCACCCTTCCTGCGCTTTGCCAGCCTTGCTCAACCGTCGCTCTTGGCTCTTCTTTAAGAAAAACGGCGCTATTTCTGTTTCTGCCCCCTTTGTCACCTGATCATAGACGCCGCAGTTATGTCCTAAACGCTGGTTAATAACAAAGAGTTTCTGTCGATGCCTCTTGTTTCTGCCTTGGATCGTTCCATTTTGGCACCTCCCAGCTAGAAGAACACTTCAAGAGTTTCAGCTTCCGAAAGTTTCTGATGCTGCGGCTTTTCCGCATTAGGTTGATTTGTTCCAGGGGTACTGTATAAAGACGCTGATTAATGTCTGGCTAGTAATTACAGTTCTAGTCCAGGATGGAATCAAGGTGTTAGAACGAGGGAGCCTGCTGTCATTCACCACTAACCAGGGTTTATAGAGTTGCAACGTACCTTCTGTGCCCTCTTGTCCATTGTCCCTTCAGGACTCTTCGTGGGGTTGAATTATGGAACAACTCACTTTGTTATTTACACGTATTTTTCTCTGACATTTATTGCAAATCTGCTGAATTTCCCCGCGACGAACACTACTACATCGAAGGCTGGCAGCCAACTTCCCTCCGGTCTATATTTGTAATATTGCTCATCCGATAAATTAATGGTTTATAGTGACGCGAGATGTATCCAGCACGGTAGTTGCTCACATACCACCAAGCGTGCTCCAATTTAATACCCCCGACCACTTGGTAACTTAGCGCACAGAGGGGAGCAGTGCTTCGTGAAATTAGGATGCTAATAGTCTATCGCCTACTAATGAACTCTGCAAAGGAAATTTAGCGGAAGCCAGTGACTCATTTCCTGTAGATTTTCAACTGTGATCTTCCGGTCAGTTTAGAGCGTTGCCACGAATACTTTGCCTCGCAATTGCAAAAAATGGATGTGCGAATAGACGCTTGCAACATGGCAACTTTCAACTCATGCCTGCCTTGGAAGACTAGAGACCTCCTTACTTGTTGTAGAGCTTTGTACATTCGCATTCACTTGATTGCGTTGGCTAGTCGTCTTTCAGCACACTCAAAATCCGTCGTTTTAAGCGAATATCTGGTTCACAACTTTCTGTTCTCGTTGGCCTCTCTTGGTCGTATTCTTTTGTAACCCTTGTAGCCCTTCGTCAACTTCCACCATATCTCTTT
>UZAM01008327.1:9847-22352 GCA_900618415.1 Soboliphyme baturini | reverse complement strand
ATATATATATATATATCACTGCTGAAAAACAGCTGCTTAATGTAGCTATTAGAGCGACACATGATGAAAGTCATTACGCTTTTCCTGTGAGATTGCCCATTCGTAATTTCTGTCGCCAGTTCACTATAGCAGCCACTTAATTCTTTACTTTTGGTTAAAGTGGTACTTCGTTTGAGTCCATATCATTTTAATCACGGGATGACTGCAGCAGTTCCTAGGAAATAATCCTATCAGTCGCTGAGGGAGTGGATGGGCAGGTGTGAACAAACGAACATAGAGGAATCGCTCACGTTTCAAGAAATAGCCTTTTCAACTTCGCTCGCTTCCTGCTCAGCAACTTCGAGGAACCTGAGTTCAAAACGTTTGCTGCATCAAAGCTACAGGTACCGTCAGCCTTCAGAGAGGACCTATAAAACACAGGTTAGCGTTGAATCAAACGAAAGAAAAGACCAACCGCGTGGAGCCACACTTCCCATCAGTCGTCAACTTCTGAATACGGACGTTCAGACCCGGCTTGCTTGCCGATACAAGTAATGGGATGGCTTTACCAACAAGCGGACCTTGTTCGCTAGCGCAATCGCTGGACCCCTGAAACGAAGCACTTAGGAAGGCGCAATACGAAATAAACCCAAGGCAGAAAAACGTGAAGCGATGATGGGCTTCGGTTCGCCGTCAAACAATTTAACGTCGAATCAGGTTCAGCCTCGGTAAACAGCAATTCTGCGTTCGTCACGGTGTTGTGCGGCAGACTCAGTTCCATCGCTCGATGCTTGATCAACTCCAGATTCATTTCGTACCGGCGGCAAGTTTTCACCTGCTAAATATGCAGCACTAGAAACATGACAGCGTACGTTGACCAACAGTAGTTAAGAACGGCAAAAATTATACCAAACAAACGGTTTCGCTGTTTTGCGGAAAGAGCCTGAAAACACTGTAGAACATTTCGTCGCGTCTACCCCTTTTGCAGATCTCTCGCTCTGCGTTCCTAGTAAGCTGTTACGCTATTTGACTACAACTACCTGTATGCTGAGCGCGTGTCTACTTTATAATTGGAACATTTTCATGCTTAGACCAACTATTACTTTGAAATGTCGCAAAATACATTGATTCCTTAATTAAAGAATCATTAGGCAAAGTATGCAATCGACAAATATTTATGTTGCTGTTTTATGGAAAGCGTGAAAATGAAAACAATAATCGAACGCTACCAAAGACAGTTTTGATTTTAATATTCAAAATCCACTCGTTTAGCGATGAGATTAGGTTCGTCACGATTTAATACTACTGAGAGAACCAAAAAGTGAGCCCAACACCGCAAATACTTTAATAGTCACATTTCACTTTATTTACAAGGCTTTATTGCACATCACCTACTTACTCCCAAGTGGATATGCAGATATTATCGAAGCACCATAATATTTTACACACGTAGTTACTCGTTTATGAGTTAAACCAATACATAACCTTCAACACTGTTTTAGAAACGGGCGCATTCTTCATGCACTGAAGCCAAATCAGCAGAAGGTCTGATCAGTAAAAACTATACGCAACGCGTAGAAGAACTGCCACTATACCAAGGCGTGATGGCATGCGTAAATTATTCTTAGACATTTGGGAGAAAGGGGACGATGCAAGAACGTCGCGTAAACCAGCTGAATGGAATTATCGTGCTTAACAACACCTATTACTTAGTATAAACAACGTAGTACATGCTGTGTAAAACTGGCATTATACTCAGCACTGCCAAAATCAGCGAACCTCAAATTTATTTTAGAAAGGTAGCTCAGAGAGTCAGTAGACCGCAGACCTACCAATCAGAAATTCGCATGAGTATAAATGACAGCCCAGTCGCCTGTCTTTCATCCTTCTTAATTAGACAGATGAATACCCTACACAGGAATGGAACCGGTTAAGACAGTAAGCAATGTAGTAGAGACTTAACAATAGACATTTCCTTTCAAAATAAAGCATTTCTGCATGATGTCGTTGAAATGAAGATCGCCGCCGGACCGTAAAATCCAAGAAAAAACATCAGCAAGAAGCAACCGTCAGAAAACTGTAAACTATTCTACATCAAAATAGTCAGACACTCACCTTCCTTTCCAATAAATTCAATCTTTGCGCCCATTTTATGTGCAGGACGGAAATCCTACGTAGAGGATCGCATTTAACGGCGAAGCACGGCAGCAGATTTCGTAACTAATCTCCTCTACTTTCTACAGCAGATTTCCTCACAGGCCACACCAAAGCCGAGATGTACACTATCTTAGCATGGGGAAAACATGCCTCGGAGACGAAGCAGACAAGGACAGGAGGCATGCTGCGGCAGAGAATCTGCTGCGAACAAGGGGAGCTTACAGATAGAAAATGAAACATCTTCAAGATCAATAAGTGCAAAAAAACGTACTCGGTTCTGAATGCGGTGAAGAAGCTGCTCAGAAGTCGCTTGTTGCGCAGCCTTCATCTCCGCCTTTCGCTCCTCTCGCTCTCTCGACTTTTCGAGCGACTGTTGAAGCCTTTTTCGCTCCTGCTCGAACTTTTGACGCTCAATCTTTTGCTGCCTCTTACGGGTGCGTTCGGCAATTTCTAGCAACTGTTGTCTCCGCTGTTCTTCTGTGATCCTTCGCCTTTCCTAAATCGAATTTGGAAAAAATGGTTATGCAAACAAGATTTAAACTATACAGAGTAACTTGCGCGTATAACCAAATTTACATAAACAACTTAATGAATATACGTGCACACACATTGCAATGTGTGCATCAATCCTACAACATACTCTGATATTGACCATTTAGTCACGAAGCGATGGTGACATGGACAAGGTTCTGCGTTTAATAGGTGATCATATCAAACCGATCTTTTTGTGAATTAACAGCAGAATCCTTCTAACTTAAGACCGATGTTCACTCAAAAATTATGGTCCAACATTGAGCGCATTATGGTTCAACTGTGGCAGCAGAACGGGCCGTTTAACAAGTGGATCCGCCATCCATTTGGGCAGAAAACAGGAGGAAGCGCATAAACAAAGAACTCAGGTTCACTAAATGAAAACCGCCAACAAAGCGGAATGCGTCGATAAACCCCTAAATTCAGTTTGTACGGACAGTCGAAAAAGTCATAATTTTGGAACTGAAACAGCGTCTAAAGTGACAGCTGTCACTAAATCGATCAAAAGTGATAGAGCTGCGATAGAATGCAATGTCCGATCTGACATGCTAAAAGTGTTCAGGCGCATTGGAACTCAGTGACTCGAGTACAGCAGTTTTACAGCGCATTATTCTTGAACATACTACTGCAATCTGCGCTGGTTATACCCTTCTTCTATATAGGAGATTGGGGAGACTGGAAGAGCTACTGAACCATCTCACTGCTTAGCGAACTTGCCATATATTACATAAAGCTTTTGGAATGATGCTGTAACGGAAAGGTAGAGCCGAAAATTCTGGGACAAAATTATGCTTGCAATGTTAACCGCAGCATTATGGATCAAACCTTTACTCTTCAGCAAGTATGAGAGAAGTGTCCTGATCAAAACTACAAAATGTGTTGCAGGAATATGTGGTGCATGGTGAGTTATAATCTCGCATTAAATCTTCACAAGACTGCTCACTGGCTTTTGCATGATAACAAGACAACATTTTCCAAAGTGAAAGTTGATCACCGTAAAAAGTTATGTACTGTGTCACATTCAGTTAATAACTTAAACTGAGGATCAGCAGGGGCTTCAACGGAAAAACGACAGAATTTAATAGGTTTGACTGAGAAACGTGCAGTTTGCAGACATTCGCTTCATGACTGAGTCCTCCCATGACGAACTCAAACGTGAATCTGATCGATAAAGGCAATAAAGCCATGACGAAAACCTGTGGAATCAAAACTAAAACTTCGGCAATCTCGAAAAAATTCATCGAGAGTGCTCTGCAAGTTAATGAAGTATAAACAGAGCATAGAGTAACAGTCAAGAGGGCACCCCGTCAAAAGCGCGCTGTGACAAATGCGCATAGGTGAATGCGTTTTTCTCTGAAATAAATCACGGTATATGCTAATCGACATCGGCCCACAAAAACACAATTAAGGGATACGTGCAGATAAGCGTACATATCGCAGGTTTCAAATTTCCACGTTAAGACCTGCATCAAAGCTCATATCTAAACCAAAGCCGACGCAACATCAAATTGTGAACGTAATCACATTATGTAAACTGATCAGCGTCCTTCCATTAATCGTACATACTGCATTTGTGTAGACAAATCTGTATATGCATTGTGTTATTTTAAGACGTATTCAAGTAGGTGCATTTGTCATTGTGTGCTTTCGACGGGCCACCATTCACGAATGACAGCAAGAAGCGTGTAGAAATATGCATACGACACGAGCTGGCCAAGCAAGAGCGATTGCGCGGCAGCAAAGCTAATCTGCTGTGATGATGAAGGAGTTGAGTAGCAAAGTTAAGCTTTTCTTCTTCCAGTCCGTCTGCCCCTACACCATAATCTACAGTCATGAGTGCTGGGCATTGAAGGAATGCGATGCAGGATATAAGCCGCAAAAATGAGGCTTAGTCGAATAACAGCTTATTTCTTTAGGCTAAACGAATATCGCAACAGAAATCCAAGATAACGTCGCTTGTGAGCTGCTCATACATTAGATCGAAACTGTTCGGCTGTGATTTTTGGAGAGATTAGTAACAGATTCTCTTGGACAACACTGGAAGACCATGGCAAAGGGCAGACCGCGGACCAGATGACGCAAATTTATAGAACATCTGGAATGGTCACGCCTTGGAATCCCTTATATGGAACTTACCCGAGTGGTGCAGGATGCCCACCAATAGAGAGACCGGAAACGGCTTGAATGATTAACGCAATCAAAGCTGAATCATTTGTTAAAATAAATCAATCTTAACTTGCACTCTAGTCCGTGCATCCTACCCGACTGGCGGAAACACTCAAGAGACCTGCTGAAGTGCGATCCTACAGGAGCAGCGGGCTATGAAAAAGAATCAACGAATGAAAGAAACCTGTCGAATAAACCACCTTCGCAGGAATTGTAATTCAGTAACTTAGGCAGGTCAGTGATCATTAACACCAATAAAGAAAGGACATGCCTGTCATGATGAGACAGAAACACCGTTATCAGTGAACAATTTTGGCTGAGCTCCAATTTAATCATATGGATCAAATTATTAAGCCAAGAAATACATATTACGTACTATGCGCAGAACGAATGGGCCAAATCACGTCCATCGGCTGTGAACTAATAACAGAGCCGGCTAAACTGAAAGCTTACATTCCTGAGTAAACAACCACTCACGACAACAACATCTAACTACGCTTAGATGTAGGCCTGTCAGAAACTTACTGAAACGTTTGCTTGAGGCTTACATTTCCGCTAAGCGCACTGTGCTATGTTGTATTTAACGCAATATTTGAATTACTGTAAAACGCTAACAAATTAACAAATAGGACTATATTACAAGGTTTCACGTCATTGTTGTATCATCTTTTCATTGATACGCCCAAAGGATCATCTAGGCAATAAACTGCTTCATGGTATTTGAGTACCGAAATACGCAGAAACATTCCGCATTAATTTATTGGCTACACAAATACGAGTGAAACTGACCTTAAACAATAAAATGTTATGCAATATGCACGTATGCAGTGCAGATATGAAAATATCTGACAGGTGATCTGATAAAATGACCCATTAGGCACCTGGGAGAAAAAGTTGGTTCGGAAGAATTGCATTCATGAAAAAATAAACTTAAAGCGAAGTCAATTATTCTATTTGTAGCACGCTCTATAAAATTCACCTGTATTTGCAGAAAAAAATATTCAAACGCTGCGAAATGCACAAACGACCAGACGTGTCGTAGGCGTTGTTTAAGATGCACGTTGAATTTCACAGATTTATCGAAGTTGTTCTACATGCAGACGTCTGAATAGCGAGAGATGGATATAGGCGGCGCAAAACCAAACATTTACCTTACATTGCATCAACCTTCCTTGATCTCAATCGAGATAGCCAGCCGTGGACATCACAGTTAAAAATTTACGAAGTGTGTGTATAACTTTTTGTCTCAAATCGAGCCCATTCAAAAATGTTTGAGAGAAAGATTTTACTTATGCGACAGTGACAATAGATATATTACTCATTCTGTGACTTATTGTACACTACTTCTCAAGGTTTACATTCGAGATACCTTACTTACATCTTGCAATGAAGGTTATAAAGAGACACAACGATCAGCATCGTAATCACCGTTTCGTTTTATTTTAGAAATGGGGATAACTGATAGAGCTTGCGAATGGGTTTGCTCCTTTTCACAAACACGTGAGACCGAAAATGACATCAAATTTCAGATTTTTAACTCAATTGATCCGATGTCTCTTTTCCCAGCACCGTTATCACTCTTGAATGAATTTATCGCTGCCACCGTTAAGTTAACTGTGATCAATTCTTTCCGTCCTGATATGCAATTCGCGATGGTCAGAATCACTAGCATCTGTGGATGAAATGGAGCGCCAAGACATTTACCTCATATCTGGAGGATAATTCTTTTACGGGCGAGGTCACTGGATGAGCTTAACTCTCCAAAACTCACGTAGTACGTGACAATCTCTGGTGTATCCGACAGTCGAAGAGGTATTAATTCATGTTTAATTGAATTATTTCGCACACAGAAATTACACACTCGTAAGGATGAAAAACAGCACTTACTTCGACCGCTGCTTCACGGGCAGCTTTCTCCTCCAACTTCCGCAGTCTTTCTTCCTTAAAACCAACATGTTACAGTGCATAACTGTACCCAAATGTTCATGCCTGTATGTTGTGAAGCCTGTTCGCATGGTCAATGTGGCGAGTCATTACATCATGTCGCCGGTTATCAGCTTCCAATGTATTGATGAATGCTACTTCGTGAACCTAGAAAATTTTACTACTAGAAATAAGACCTGATACATCAAAAAACCGAAAAGTTGGTTCATAAATTGACTGACACTGAAATTACATCCAAGTAAAGATTATTCAACACATCACAACATGGCAAGTTCGTCAGAACAGTTCACTTTTACTTATGGTATATGGTCCAGATAATTCTACCATATTAGGCTGTACAAGTTTGCCATATTTTCAATTATAATAAGTGACAGCATTAGCATGTCCATTCAACGGCCATGACAAAATACGCTGTTAACTATCTTTAGTTCAGTGATCTCGATTAAAGCAAGCAAAAGGGGGTACTCACTTTCTCTTCTTCAGCGCGTGCCTTCTTGACAATGGCCTGAATTTGCAACTTCCGCTTCTGCTCTGCCTTGGCCAATTTCGCGTTCAGTATCAGTCGCTTCTTCTCCATCAGATTACGGCGTAATTTTCTAACCGCATCTACCTAAACGAAACAGCCATTAAGGATGTAGGCAAATGCTGTCCTGTAACTCACAAACAAAGCATGTTACATTTACAACAATTTCATACGTCGCTCTTCAAACCGGGTAATCTACATTGCAGCGGTAGATCTGGAGAGTCAACGGAGCGCCTTTGTTTCTCATTCATCATCTACTTTATGGCATTTGGATAAAGTGGATAGCTTCAAATATGGAAGATCAGTCGAACTCCTGTCTTGATTGAGGAGAAGAGATTTGACGAATATTTTAAAGTAACGGAAAGGAAGGTTCTTCCACACTGTTCTCCTACTATGGGGTAAACTGACAATGCAGCAGTTGACAAATGTGTAGGTTCTACGTTACAACACCAGTTAGGTGAGTAAAGTGAAGAGAACTTCACCGCCATCGATATTTGAATAGCAACATTGCCCTTTCCTTTCAGCATCACTTCGATCATTTCTTCAGCCTACTGTCAGAAGTCGTCATCCAATGTCATCTATTAATATGGCAGATAAACAGACGAAAAGCACCATGATTTGCTCAGGGATTGTTACAGACGGTAGTAGAATAATCCTTACCTATGGATTTGATACATAAGGTTTGAAATTCCATCATCTCTGGGTGAACATTGTCATGTCAGTCAACTGCTTCAAAGCTTCAAGGCACGACCTCAAGGCTACTATCGCAGTTAACTGCGTCAGGTAAATACACTACCACACTTCGGCTCACCATATGAGCCCTCGTTTCGGCGGCTGTCTACTGTCCGCATCGCCACGGCTGACACTGACTTTATGATAAGATTATTTTCACATCAGTGAAATGAATATATGAGCCAACACTACCAAGAAACGGCGAAAGAATAAGAAATGAAAACAAAACACTGCGTTCTACTCGATTAATCAAGTCGCGCAGCTTTTGGTGCTTGTCTTCAAAAAGCTTTTGTCGAATTTCCTCCGCTTTAGCTTGACGCGCTTCAAATTTATGAAGGCCTTCAGAGAGAGTTCTGAAAAAAGAAAAATTTACTGAAACAACTATGAATAGATATAAACACAGGCATGATAAATATGGCTGCAAATATACAGAAACAAGTCCATGATGTGGCCTAACTTGATTAAGAATGATTAATGGTTATTTGACATTTGCATCAAAGTCTAAATTAACACTTCCACAGATGATCGCGTTTTTATTAAATCATTTCTACTGTTTAAGCGTTTATGACATTGGTCATGAGTATCTTAGAGGAATACACTGTTCTATTTTAACTTTATATAAATCTACAGAGAGCAATATTTTCGAATCTTTCCATAAGTGAAAATTCGGTATTTGCGTTTGTATTATGGCGAGTGGGTAACGATAATATGAGCGATCATATCCAAAAACGAAATTTGCTGGACTGGATTCTCTTCGCCTTGAAGACAGGCCATAAACCTGACACGACTGGATAGTCAGCGCAGTGATAATCAGGGATTAAAATACCCTTTTGGAATTCTGAGGCAGGTCAGTTTCGAGAAGACCACTCTGAATACAAACCCCAGTAAAACAGGACCGTGGACAAAATATAGCGCTGATGCTTTTGGGAATCTGTCGATACCGCCATTGAAGAAATCACATTAAAAGTATCGATAGGCGAAAATGCACAGTGTAAAGAAATAAAAATCTATTTCTCACTTTACATCTGCAGCTCTACTGCACCGCCTATTCGCTCCTAGACGCCTAGGGGGACCATTTAAGCAGGCCACTGCTACATGGCATTTAAGAGCCTGCAGTGTACTGCATAGAGCGGGAGGCCCCCAAGAACATCGGGGTTAAATTTTGTCCATCGTTCTCCAACGGATCATGGCAATCGCAGTGTATATATTTTTATTCAAACGCGGTCCTGCGTTGTATACACTTCCTGATAAACGACTGTTGAGAGACGATTTCCACATGTAAAGGGACATCGCTACACTGGACTGATCCGAATTACACATGGGACAGTCAGAAATCCCGCCTTCCTACAAGTAGCTATGAATGCCACAATAAAAATATCAATGCTGCCATTATGAATAATATGTCAATATATACACAAAATACATATCATTATATAAATATGTGAATACTGTCGCTATGAATAAAATTGCGCGATTCCACGTTAATCACCTATTCTGATATCTCATAGTATCCAAGAGATATGGGTTTGATATAGAATCACTAAAATTACCTGCTTAGCCTGATAGAACTTTGCTATTATTTGAACCGCATAAAGCAAAATGATTTATGATTATCATGCGAAACCTGCCTGCTGTTGACCGTGTGCATGCAACCGTAGCCAGTCACTACGACTAAAAATATACTGCCGTGTGCCTAACCGTGAAGACTATTGCTGTATTTGAAATCTAAAAGCAGGAAGTCAACATTTTGCGACAAAAAATTATTTTTTGAAATTTTCTGATTTTGCATCTGTAGAAGTAAAAGCAACTACAAGTCTATTAAGTACACGGAATCGCATGAAATTAAAATCACACTGTTGCGTACAATAAATGCACACACGAATTCATTCAGGAAGTCTGAGACGTTAAAGGCTCGTTATTATTTACTTAGCCATCGCCGCCTCGAACGTAGAAACTAACCTTCGCCTCCATGGAGAAGAAAGCCTTTCGTGAATTTCCACAATTTGACCGGGTGAACGGATCCTGAACAGCTCGCAGTCCAACCATTCATCCCACTTGATTGCAGCGCTGTTAACTGTTTCTGCTACAAGGACAAAAAGCTCAACAACTTTAATGGTCCACATGATCAATCATCAAAAGAAACAGCATGAAACGTACGAAAATCACTGTAAAGAGAGGGGCAGCGAACAAAAGATGTTAAGAAAAAGGTGAAAGACAAAACGTGAAGGTAGAAGAACGGCTAGTTCATACGCTGTAGGGAACAAACAACTCTCATGATTCTAGAACTTCATTCTGATTTTGCGTCACGCACTTAACAATGGGGTTGATCTTCTGATTCAGTGTTTTTGGGCACAAGCCTAAAATCACTCTTAAATACTTTTAAAATCACCCCTAATACTTTTACTAATATCTGAACGTCTAGACGACCTATAAATAGCCACTCGCGTGGAAACATTTAATTGCTAATGAAATTTTAACAGCATTCTGCAAACCAAAAATAGTCAAGATCTGTCTGTTGTAACCTGAGCCTTTGGTAGCTTGGAGAGAGAGAACAAACAAAAATATTTGTTAATAATAAGCATTATTAGTTATTCTGAATTCCTCGAATAATATACTCATTTAGACGAGGATGACTTTGATCATTTTATGGTTAGCAAAATGATAGCTATTAAAGTTTCTTTAGAAATAAACATTTGCCACGCGATAACATTTGATTGTTCATTTTCATTCACAGTAATATCACTTAAAAAATATAATTTCACCCATGCATTGTTTTGCTCACTTACTTTAAACCTGCATGTTTTTCCGCCTTCACTGACTTACTTTCTTATTCCTGTTTGCTGGAAGTCGCCAGTTAGTACAGAAATGGGCTGTTTCTCCTCTAACGTGTTTAAGG
This sequence comes from Soboliphyme baturini, assembly GCA_900618415.1. Classification (NCBI taxonomy): domain Eukaryota; kingdom Metazoa; phylum Nematoda; class Enoplea; order Dioctophymatida; family Soboliphymatidae; genus Soboliphyme; species Soboliphyme baturini. The sequence goes on along the minus strand of UZAM01008327.1, from coordinate 11,424 downwards.
CTTTTATACTTTCGTTAAAAATGCCTCTGGACAGAAGACGGAGCACTCATAAAAAGTCTGAAGTTCTTCCCAATCAGAAGAAACAGTCACCTGAGTTTTAGTGACTGCTTTCACGGGTTAGAAGCCACCATCATCAATTCGCTCGTGGGAAAGTTGCAGCAGTGTGCTTAAAATCTTGTTCTCTCTTCCGCAGAGAGTTTGAAGCGCTCTAGTTAAGCAGTTAACGTCCACATAACTGCACAACGCTAATAACAGACAAATATGACTCGCTGAAGTCAAATTTCCGTAACGGCAAACTGCCACAGCAAACAATCTACAATGCCTTTATGTTCTAAAACAATTAAAACAGCTGTCGTTCCTGCGATTTGCTGTTTGAAATGATAATTTTGGGTGATTATGATCAACGTCAGCGAAATTCATAATTGCTATAATTACTTTCCAATGTACGTCACCACATTAATCATCTTCAGCATCAGGATCATAACCTCCTTCATAATCCACGTCATTCTCAGTACCCCATGTCCACTACTGATGACTTCAACATGCCTGTCGTCAATTCCTGTCTGCTCAACGACAGAGCCCTTGGCCATTAAGACAGACAGATAACTTGGTAGAAGCAAACAAACAACTTGAGTGCACTTCAAAATGGAATCGTTTATCTATTCAAATCGATTACTGGCCGTCAGCAAATATCGCCGCTAGCTACATATTTCTTGTACATGGTGCGAACTGCCCATAGTAGATGTAGTGCAACAGCTATGGTAGACTGAACGCCATTTACCAGCGTCAAATCATGATGTCAATGCCAAAATCGGTTTAACTGCTTATTCTGAGTAGTGTTCATTACCGACGGGACACTGTTAGACAAATGTCAACCGACTGCTAATTGCGCTCTGGTTACTTTTCTCATTAAAGCGATATTTAGACGTTGCCACGAAAAGATGAACAGTAAAGCAAAGCATAGTTTCCCAAAGGGTACCCTCACAAACAGAAATGTGTTGTGTCAGGAGGGACAGTAATTTTCATTATGACATGTCCGCATATGCCTGAAACAAAATCGATACGCCTACGTGGAAAAGAGAAACATGATGCATAGAAAGTGTAACATCAAGTCAAATTAATGATACTATTGATACCCAAGACGTTCGCTTCTTAGTACAATCGATTATAGACTGACGCAATTTCCTCATCAGGATGTTGGAACAGCGTTCGCATATTCGCCACGCTTAATGGAGAAATGAAATTGGCTTGCAAACTTCCAATGGCGCTTTACAATTCTATCGACCTAAATGCTAAACGCAGACCACGAGACTGCTACGAAGAAGATCAACGAAAAGAGATGTCGACCGTGCCCGCCCACCACTGAACTCATTAGCCGACTGAAGATTACCGAAACGGTCAATAATCGCGTCCCTTAACAACAGCGAATATACAGTGAGTTTCAATGTTAAAAGGGGAACAAGAAAAGGTTAATTAAATTCAACGTAATACAATTAAATAATCATGGATCCATCTATAACGAATAAATTCATGAAAGGAAGCATTTAGTTGTGCTCAGAAAGTCAAATTCGATAACA
>UZAM01008323.1:15880-27976 GCA_900618415.1 Soboliphyme baturini | reverse complement strand
ATGTGAGCCTGTATCTCTAAGACATTTTAAGGCGGGTTCGTGTCATCCAAATAAACATCGCATGACTGTCGTTGGCGTAGACCGAGTTAAGCATTTGTGAGTTACACTCGTTAAGCATTTGTGAGTTACAGTTTGCACTCGTTTCGATGTGGGGCGTTTCGTGACAATTTATCTTTATTTCTGCAAATTTTCCTGCCATACAATTTCAAGTCTTTAGTGTTCTTCGGAATATGGCATTTCTATACGCTTAGAAACGATGTTCACGTTTCATGCCTCATTCCTGATTAATTCCCTTACCATTGCTTTATTACAAGATTCTCCTGTGAAGTGGTCGGTTTCAATTCGTAGCTCATGATTTGTCGTAAATTTACGATGCAGGGCTACAACAGCCATCATCTGCTTTTAAGCTTTGAACCTAATATTTGCTGTAAACATAGTCGCATCGTTGCTTGACCAAGACGTTGATTGGTGGTTCCTGCATTTATTATATATTATTCGTAAAATTTGCTGGACTCTTGAGGAAAGAGACATGAGATTGAATGTAGTCGGTATACCAGATTTAAAAATTTTACTGGATTTTGTTGGTTTTATCCGGTGAGGAAAGGCCGAAGGACCAGATCGATTTGTGAATTGATATCGCCAACGGCGTTCGACGACAATTATTCCAAAACATGATGAGTAAGCTTGAGCGGAGTCTGGAAGGCAAGCTACCTATATTTAATTCATGTTTGATACCCATCGTTACATATGGTAATAAGTCACATGCTATTACTGGTAAACGTTTAGTTCAAGCATAAGCGGTGGAACTGGGTCATCTTATACGAATTGCTCTGCTTGCACGCCTCGACACGATTTGGTGTTCAGATTTCCGAGAGACCTATGATAAGCAACACCTGCTTCTCCAAATTGAGAAGTCGTAGCTGTGATGGTTTCGATAGTCATCCGAATGCATCCAGAAAGGAAGGCAATAATCCTACTACTGCTAAACAGACCGACTGAATACTCCGAATACAACGAATAATAGTCTGGATGAAGCGTATCGGATGACTCTCCTGAGGAGAAAGAGTCAAGCCATATTTTGTGGAAGCTTTAAGGATGACGTAAGATCGGAAAAGTTTGAAAGAATGTCTATGAGTCTTCCGCGACAACCACAAAAACCTAGCGGTCATCGGAATTGCCTGATAGATTGATTATGATAAATATAAACGTTTAAGAAAGCATCTATTCAAATTTACTACGAACTCAATGACTTCAAAATGTCTTCTGGAAGTTATTTCTTTTACTGTCACAAAAGTAGACATTTTTTGAACTGCAGCTTCCATACAGATTAATGTATTCTAAACCCGAACTATCTCTGTATAGCCTCCGAGATAACTGGCACAAACTATTATTGCGTTACTAAAATATCGTTGCAACCAATGTTATATTGCGTAAGAATTAATTGCATTTTACACGTATTGTTTGTGGCTGTACTCATTACCAAACATTGTATCACGTTAACAAGGTAATCTAGTAAGGGATGTTTGTGCTGTTAAGAACATGTAGGCTGCCTAGAGTTTGAATCAGGTGCATGACGTAAACTTCTTTTTAATATAACTGCAAATTCGTGCAAACAAAGCGATTCCAACTGCGCTTCCGTGTAGCAAGTCGCGAAACGTTGTAAGAGTCAGTGACGTTTGTATGGTGGGAGACAATAAAGTGCTATGAAGGGTGATCACCCAGAGCATCAGATCAATATATAAAGCTATGCAATGTGCCGTGTGCAATTTATGACTACATTTTGCCTTGAGAAAATGATGGCTAACAGAAAGATGGAATTATTTATTTTATATGTGCGTTTGAACACAAATTTCGAAAAGATTATAGTACAATTTAGTAACTGGTGAACCTGACTACTGTAGAAGCTTTTGCCTCAGGCTTTGTTATTAAACCTACATGTCGAATTGATTTACTGTATCTACGGCATTCCCGTAATTTACGCCAATATTGATGCCAGGTAACTTACGGTAGAAGGTTTGTTTCTGACCTTCCTGTGTTTTTTCACTACAAGATGCCCTCAAGATGGACAAGAAACGGTTTTTGCCTTGGTCGTTTTCGAATCAGTCAGGCATTCACATGATCTTTCACATAGTCTTCCGCTCTCTGATGTGTACGATGGCATTGTGCTACGTCTTGACGACGATTTTGCTAGGTATCGTAGAAAATGTTGCTTGTCGATTAATGAATGTAACGTACGTAAATGATGAACGATGGTATGCAGATTTTGTTTTGAGTTCCAACTTTTCTTTTCTATGGGAATATCTGGTTTCGCTCCGTTTCAGCGGACTCGATCCGTTCGTCAGTCGGGTCTTGTCGATAATCGTTTCTGAGCGTTTCCTTCACGCTCTTCGCATTGAACTTCATTTGTTCAATTTGTTCAGCTGGTTAATTGCATGGCTGCTCATGTACTAAATCCTGCACGATGGCTAATGAGTCATGTTTCGAAGTAAAAGTTTCTGTAACTTAAACGACAAGTGGTCGGTGCATTTTCTTCGTCGGTAAATGTCAATTATTCATATTAAGGTTCGGTACGAGGTATTGTATGAGGCGATGCGTGTAACGTACTCTGTAGCCTGCTATTTAGGTGTGGCTGCGCTGACTTTTCCGATAGTCGGTTCTAAGCGTGCTTTGTCATCACGATCGTCGTCGGATTGTTACGGGCAGATTTCGTTCAGCAGATCTCACCTTCCCGTTTACGGACAGTTATGGATTAGGCCTGCACCAGACGTCCGATCGGGACCCGGATCGGGATCCGAACCCGGACCTGGGCTGGCAAATACCACCGGCGTTTGCGACGTTGCTTTGCCGCTGCAGTTGTTGGTACGGAATCGCTCTTTGGGCGTGTGCCACGTCAATATGACAGGTGATTGAGCATGTTAGTGGTGTATTGCGACGTTTCGATGGTGCCATCTTCGAGTGCATGTGTCTCGAAAGCGTACGACTTGTGCGTCATGCTGGTCTGCTGTGCTTTCGCATACTAATCTGTGATTGTCGTCGGTTGTTGAAGGCCGCGTTCAGTGTAAGTGCGCCGCGTACCTTCGAAATTTTCTTTCGGACTACTTCTGTGAGGTTTACATTCGGCCTCGCGTGGGGAGGACACTGAGTTTTAGTTTGAGCTTGAGCACGTTTCGATGTCTGGCAAATATCTGCTCCTGAACAACGTCAATGGTGGTCAACTTTTTGATTGATTTGAGATCCTCATTGAAATGACCGATTATGCGATGTTTTCGGTCGCCTCTTATAATAACGCGATTTTGGCGACTTTGACTACAATCGATGTAGGTCGCCGCTTTTTACGGGCACCGTCGTAGTGTAGCGGCAAGGTGAGCGCCGTAAATTCAACCACGTCCATATTGAATCGAATGACGGTAGACAAATGAAGGAACGAAATCGCAGACTTTCGCCAAACCAGTTACTGATACCTAAGTATATCGCGCAGATTATTTGTAATTTTCGTTCATAACCGCCGGCTTGTTTCACGTCTCTTCGTCGCCGCAATGTTTTGAGGCAATTACCTACTTCATACAATCAGCTACTTCGTTGGCTACTACTGCACTTCTCTCACATACCTCGCCCTGTGTCATATGACAGTGAAGAAACGATGATGGTCGAGTGAAGTGCCGAGTGCCTCGGCAGTTCTTGGAACCCTCTGTCAATCCTTGACCGCGGTTGCGCGGGCTCAGCGATCGAAAAATTCTGCGTTCTCCCAAGAGTCATTTTGCCCTTCGTGGTAAATAAATAAATACCACTACATGATAACGAAACAGTACGTTACACGTCATTGTAGTCACCTAGATCTTCCTCTAGGATATAGCCTAGGGAAACTGAAAAGCTTATGGCTGATGACACATCATCAGGAATTCTTGCAAGTTCAGTTTAAAGAGGGATGTTGTAAATCTCACTCAGTCAGAGAAAATTATGGAAAACCGCTGCCAGTATGTCGGTGAAATTTCCTGTATATGTAATAGCTATTCGGCCTGTACTGACGAATGCCTCAACAATGTCATCCCTTAACAACAAGGAACGCTGAATGTGTTTAAGCATTCCTGCTTGCACAAAATTTAGGGTTACAGACTAACTGGCAATGCCACGAATGTTAATTGGCTCGAGAGACGCTTGAGGATTGTTGAATAAGGACCATTGGAAATTTTCGCTTTGACGAAACGATGGAACTCAATCGTCATTCATTCATTTCAGTTCATTGTGCCGGAGTTGCACCGCATCAGCGCAGCGTCCGCTTTTTACAGACACCTGGGGGAGGGGTTGAATACCTGCAGTACAACGGATGTAGCATTGTCTGTCTGAGTTGGGCGAGTTCACATTCCATAGGCAAAAAGTTATGGTTTGTAATAGCTACCACAGAGCAGCTGGATCATGATTGATCTGCTATGATATATTTGCCTACGGATAATGGTAGATTTAGTTAGTGCTGGAATGCGCTTTTATTTATTTCAGCTCAAAACTTCTTCTGTACGACATCGGCTGTACTGCATGTGCTCAAATACTATGTAACCGTGGCCTGCTGAAGTGCCCCCTTCTATGACTAGGCAGTTAGAAGCATGGGTGCGGTGCGCTTATTCTGCGTAAATCCGGTATTATTAGCTGAAATGATATAATTACGTTCAGAATTGGAAAGCTGCCGTTTATTGTAGTTAATCCTGAGTAGTGGAGTTATAGTGTGTCTAAAACTTTTCCTCTTCACCCACACAATGACGATCCCATAAATGTTACGATTCTTATATACCGAATCCATTTTGGAGAAGACTGTGAAGCAAGCCGAAGATTCGTCATTGGAACGAATCACAGACGAACTGACAACGAAGAAGCTGAGTCGACTTATTGATAAATCGCTGATTTAGCTTGGCTTTGCACGAAGATTTGCTTGCGATAATATCAGATTCTGCCTAGGACAGGAAGCAGTGGCAAATGGTGCCAAGAAATATGTCGTTTTTTTCCAAATCCGACTCATCAAAAAGTCAAGTCCATATCTTTGGTTCTGGGATGGCGGACGGACAGAGCTGCGTCGCAAAACCAGCAAATCTTAATCACAAAATTTTTTTAAACTATATTTTCACTAAATTTCTCTTGTGATTTAGCACTCGCGTTATCTGACGAGAAAGTCCATATCAGACATCTGCATCTTCCTTTAAGCAATATTTGAAATATTTTCTTGACGCATCAAACCGTCTGACATCTTGCTCTGCGTCTCATTTTATTATATCAAACGAACACTACACCATTACTAATCCGTTTCTTCGGCGGATTTCGGACGAGGCAATCGTCGTAGCATCGTTTGTTGGAATATAGCCTCATGCCATGCAGTCGCTTGGAAGGCGACGTATTATGCAGACCTTTTTCATAAACGTGTACGTCAAAGCAGTCCTGTTTCATACATGAACTTATCAAAACTGTCCTCTCTCAACAAATTGATAATCTGACCATCATTCACTGAAGAACACGTTTTTTTCCATCAAATATAAAACTTACCTCGCCTTCAAGCATATTCAGATTTGACTCAGTTTTTAACAAAGATCTTTTCTTCACTATGTACGACGCACGACAGCGTTGAAAGCGGTGCAACCTTTCACACGCATCGCCCTGCCAGAAATTGATCTGCTGACTTCGTAACCGTGATTCCGTAAGCCCAGCTTCAATTATATTGGATTTGTTGTTTATCAGCTAGTCAGTTTCGATGACCGCTTATTCTTTCGGATCGGAAAAGCAAACTCATCGGACAGTGTCGCCAACGTTCCCGATCCTGTTGAAGCATTTCCGCAGAAGATAACTTGAGTCTGTAGCAGAGTTCTTCCATGCACTTGCCCAAAGATATTTTTAACCGTCCCCCGTAATGGGCAAGTAATAACTTTTTCGTCTTGCTTTCTTTAATCACTGGAAGGAAGTGTGTAAACGATCGCAGCTGTGACTTATCAGTCTGAAGAAGCGGTAGCTGTATATCCAACTTCTTTCGGATATATGAACTAAGGACTTTTGTCGATGTGTTATTCTAGGAATCCGATTCAGAAAGCCCAAATCAGCCACATCTACATGGAAGCGAGGTCCTTCAGTCATCACAGTAAATGAGCATGGGCATGAAGACGGACTTTAACCTAGACAGCTTATTCTTCAGACTCACAAGGTTCTAGCTTATATACGCAGAATGCCACTGGCTACTCCAGTCCGCCGGTCGATCTCTTCCTCAAATTTCCCAGCACCAGTAAACACGACGCCGAGGTACTTCTACTTCTCCACCTGTTTCGCTGTTTCTCGGTTAATCTGAAGAGAGCAACGAGCAGGAAAATGAGAAAGCACTAGATTTTTCGTTTTATATTCGTTCATACATACGCCGGTCACGTCACACTCGGCTGCGAACCTTTCCAGGGAGCACTGTAGATCATTTTCAGAAGATGCCAATAGAACAAGGTCGTCTGCAAACAGAAGCCTTCTCGTCTTGACATCCTCTACACCGATAGACGCATCGCCTTGTCTGCTCCTGACTATTCTATCCATGTACAACACAAGCAGGATGGGGGACATGACGCAGCTTTGGCGGAGACCAGTGCCAACGCTGAAAGGCGTCAACTTTAACGCCATTTGCTCTGACGCAGCACCTGCTATCAGTTTATAGTGATTAGATGGCCCGTAGCAATTAGCCATCGATCTCGTATGCTTCCATACACGCTCAGTGCTCGTTGAATGGGATTTGGTAACAGCCTTTCTCTACGTCCACAAAGTACTTGTAAAACCGATGATCGATCGTCGGTACCGGCTCCACATCGATGGGAGGGTCAGCAAGGAAAGGATCCTTAACATCGGACTCCAACAAGGTGTAGTACTTCTCCATCGCTGTTTAACATCTATACCAGCGACTTCCCACCAGCAGCATCGAAGAAGTTCATTCATGCCGATGATATCGCGCTAGCAATCGAACTTACCGACATGCAAATGCTAAGCTGCATACTCACCTCTGACCTCGCTGTTATGACGGAATGTATTCACCAGTGAAGCTACACTCAAACCCGACGAAGTCTTGCGCGACGGTTTTCCACGTGAAGAATTGACTAGTCATGGAGAAACTCACAGTTGAGTTTTGTGGTCAACACGGGCAGCACGAAATGATTCCAGAATATCTGGGCATCACTCTTAATCAGACCTTCACGTTTAAGCCACGTCTGAAAACGACGCGGCAGATCAAGACGAGAATAAACTTGTTACGAGAATTTGCCGGCACCTCTTGGGGAGCAGGTGCCCGCGTGCTGCGTACTACTGCCTTCGCGCTTCTGTATTCTGTCGCGTAGTATTGTTCCCCTATTTGATGCCACAGCTGCCACACGAGCAAATTGGACACGCAGTTCAGTGAAGCGATGCGAATAGTAGCAGGAACCCTGAAGCCAACCCAAACAGAGTGGTTACCAATTCTGGCGCATCTTGAATCTCCTCACCTCCCTAGGGGTAAGCGGGCGTGTCGCATTTTCCAGAACATTGTTAGGAATCGCCAGTTTCCCATCCATTATGTTCTCCAATAGCAACCAGCTTGAGGCCTGAAATCATGCCACCCATCATGGTAACGAGCGACGACACCGCGTCGGAGTCTTGAGGAACGGTGGCGAGCAGATTGGGGCGCTACAGTTGTCCAAAACAAACACCTAATCTCCCCACCCGACCACAGAATTCTCTGGCATGGACTTGAATCGCAAAGAATGGTCGAGATTAAATAGGATTCAAGCAGTACAAGGACGCTGTGGACACCTACTTCATTGCTGGAAGATGAAGTGCAGCGCGCAGTGTGACTACGGTCATGACAATCAGAGCAGGCAGCACCGTTCCGAATGCCCTTTGCGGAAGTTCGACGGCAGCATAACTGATGTCCAGAATGCTACCTAAGTGGCCATTCATTGGCATAGAAATCTTGACATTGAACTGTGAAGCTGCAAGTTATCTCTTCCAGCTATAGCCTTCCAGCCAATTTCATAGAAGTTTGAAGTTTCCCTGTTTGTGACTGTGAGCACAAACGTGGTGTTAGTGTGATTCCCGTGGAAGCATATCTGAGGTTCTATAATGGCATTCCGCTGTCCATCTCCACCGTTCAGAACTGATAGGGGCTTAAGTGTGGAGCGGTATTTTCGTCTTGTCCTTGTGGCGCATCAGCAGCCATTGCCGTTTTGCTGTGCCACAGGTGGCAGCAAGCGTGGAGTTGTTTCTGCTCGGTTCCCCAGAAGCCCTTGATAATCGTAGCGTAGTTAGATAACGGCAGCAGCGTGATGAATAGGCGGCTAAGTTTTGCGAGAGACATCGCCACGGAACCTAAACTTTGTGGCTTTTCATCCGGCCTTTGGATCGGTTACGGCGGAGCACTCCTTGTTGCTGGTTCTAGACACGTAGACAGAAGATCTATGAGGCAGGAGAAAATGAGCTTGAAGCAGTGGGTTATTCTGGAAGTAGCTAGCATTAATGATTAAGGGATGAAGAAAGTGAAATCAGTGAAAAACAAAGGTAGCGGAGTAAGATAATGAACCATAGCTCAGACCCATCGAAGGAGCGATGAGCCTTCATTCGCTATTTTCACTGACTTAAATTCTGCATTTGATTTAGTAAATCGTCAGATGATGTTGCAGATTTGGAAATTCTATAGAATGCCTGAGTACATCGGTTCCATTTTATAAGATTCGTTTCCAGGAACTGTATCTTCTGTTAAATTCGAAACAGCGCTACCTAATTGACTTTCTGTTAATTGTTAATTTAACAGCATGAATTTCTGCGATCGCTAATCTACTCTGTTATCGACTTTGCCCTGTAAAACAGTTCTGATCCTAACAGAGAAGAGGGTTTCACTCTGCCTCTTAACATTGAGTGCGTTATTGTTCTTCTTAAGTAGTTCCAGGTACTGGATTTGTCACTTGATGATTTATGCGTGCGGCCTCTTTGTTAACTCCCATAAGTCGAAAATTATTAAACAGAGTCGTCTAGCGTAGCAGATATACAAACGGTTTAACAGGTTGTCCAATTTAGGCGTACCAAATCCATTGTGTCCAAGATGGCGCCATCCACTCATAGTTAAATGGGATGATTGCGTTGCTTTTTCTTTCGTTTTTTAAATGCGTTCGGTGACTTGTACAATATTGCGTCTGTGAAAAGAACTAATTTCCCTATAGATTTGCGTTACACCAGTCTGATTATTGTTCATGTGCAGCATGAAAATCGCCATTCTAACCAAGGACCAGAAGCGACGATTGAGTAGCTTACATCAGCGCTAGTTTCGACACGTAACGAGTGTTAAATGGCAGGAGAGTGACCGTGTATTTAGTTCTTTCTACTGTTTCAGTTTTGACAGGCTTTCTTATCAGAGTAACAGTAGAACGTTGTCCTCGCCGTAGAAGCCCGTCTTATATTTTCGCAGCATTCAGAGTATTTTGATTTCCGTGATCTTACTCATAGATGTATGAGTTCCTTCGATACCGTTAGCCATGTGAAATTTGTTTTTTATTTACCCATCAACAACTACTTGCCTACCCTTAACACCGTAGAATGGAAACTGCAAGTTTGTCCCGCTTTTGACTGTACAGAAAGATGACGCATTCTGGTAGATATTAAAATGTTGCTTTTTGCAGTGTTATGTGATTTTTGATAGATAACTGTTTTGCGGCGTACGTCGCTTATATATTGCATTAACATATTTTTATTTTGTTAGACTTTGTATTATCAACACGCTATCCATAGCTTTTTTCCCTGGTACACTGGAAGAAATTCGCAAATTTCTGAGGAAGCGGGCCATGATGTTTTCTCTCTCAATTAGTCGGAGTTTAGGTTCAGTACATAGTAGCAGATATAAGTACCATCAGCTTGTACTGTGTCTGATAAGAGTGCATGTTATGTAGATCATATTTTGTTGATGAGTTGCAATCATACTATAACAACGGCACCAAATGGCTTACTTTTACAGTGGGCAAGACAATGGCCTCTCCGATGATCGACCGACCGATGTTTGATGTTTCGGGTGTTACTTTACTGGCTGCTTCAAGGAAAATCTGGTTGCAGAAATCGTTTTTGTCAGGATATCTACGGCAACGGCGTTCAGATAGGGTACTTGAAGCAGTGCGAATTAACAGCTCCACTCATAATTGAAAATGAACCCGCTGCTGCTTGTGGTCTAAACAGTGACCAGTTTTCACCACCAGGTGTACGTTGGATGAGGCACGTGAAGTGCAGATCGAAGGGTTGATATAAATCAGTCGCGCAATAGACCGCAGTATTGCGTTGTGTGTAGATTTTGTATCGATTTTGTGCTGCGTTTTTCCATTGTAAATGTAGCTCTGTTAGAACGGTTATTGGACCTGACAGGTTAGGTTAAGAAATGAATACGGGAAAGCCAGGCTGAATACACATCTTGACCAATTCCGCTACTTCGCCTTTGCTTTAGAACATAATCATGAAGTGATTGGTATCGATTATTATCAGCTTTTATAAACTACTTTTACTTTAGATCTGCTGGATCAAAGCGGGTGGCACTTGTTCAACTGGGCATTTTCGGAATCGTCTGTGGAATGCGGCCGAAATGATACGGATTGGCGTCAGTGGCAGATGAACACCGCTGACACCAGCAACAGCTCTGATGATCAGTTTCTGATACGAATGTCAGGTAGCCTCCTCGGCTTTATTTTATCTAGAAATCGAGGTTTGAGACTGTTTCTCATTTCAGCTATACAGTGACTTAAGGCGCGGTACAATTTTGCTCCTTCATTTGATCGTTTCGGCTTTAAGTGCGCAGTCGTTCTCAGGGTTGTTCACAAACGATATTATTGCAGTAGCAACTGAGGTAATAAAGTGAAAAAAATTACAAACTGCCAATAACTTAAGAAGTAAACTGCTTGAAATTTGTAACAGAAATGAAAAAAAGAGAACGATTGTGAAGTGACATATGGTGGATGCTGGCCAGAGGGAGGGGGGTGGAGCAGGTTTGAAATTTGAGGAATGGGCAGATAGGAGTATTGAAGCTTCAGTTTCTTAAGGGCTTCCGTACAGAACATGACAATTGATTTAGTCAACGTTTTTTTGTCGAGCGAAATATGCGCGACTTTTTAGCGATGAGTCCAAGCCTGTCTTTTTCAGAGTTAAGTATGGAAACTTCTTTAATGTCAAGTTTCTGTTCATATCCTAAGGAATTTTTCTAATCGCTCCTCTCCTAGTGGTATCCAGGTGTATCCGATGCATTGATAAGAACTGGCAAAAAATATGGAGGGATATAAAATATCTGATAGATGTATTGCGATTACAGGGATTATGATCACAGTGATTAGCATTGGCCTGAAAATAAACGAGGGACAGAGGAGTCAAGTAAGAGCAACCCAACGAAGGCATCATAATATCATGTTTATACAGTGAACTACGATTAAGTGGCAATTAAGACGTGACTCAAAAAGCAATGTAGACTTAGCCGTAGAAACGGCGTCAGTGGAAACATTGAGCTTGCACAATGTCATGGCGAAGAGAGTTATGACAGCGTAATGATAAAAATTTATTTAGACTTAGACGTTTGAAGTGCATGTCCAGTAGCAACGTTCCAGTGAAAGCAATAAGGTTATATGTCATGGTGAAAAGATTCGCGGTTGTGTGACCATTAGAGCGGCTGTTGAAGAAAAGAGTACAACTGATATGCAGTAAGAAATTGCGGGAGAAACGTCTATACAAAGTAACTGCCTCTTGGAACAAATTATGATTAGGTGTGGGTTAGGAATTGAATCTAGTCCAAAGTAATGGGGGGATAAAAGATATTTGATATTAGTATTGCTTATCGAAAAATCAAGAGGAAACGTCAATGATTAAAAGAATGACGATTGTAGGAAGAATAAGAGTTTAGTTGATGTAGAGAGTAGAGAATCTCATATCCTCTCTAACCATTGTCGGTGAAAGCACAGAGATTATATATCATTATGGTGGCGACCATAATTATACTTACGTTGGGATTAAATCTTCACTTGTAGTAAAGGGCAATAAAAGACATGCGGCATGTGGTTTCTATCGCGGAAGTCGATATTATGTAAATTCATGACGAAGACGATTATG
>UZAM01008321.1:16788-27991 GCA_900618415.1 Soboliphyme baturini | reverse complement strand
TAGCAGTTTGTAAAGCCAGCATTGAATTATTGTTTTCAAAATTATTTAATGTCGAATTAAGTCTATTAGGGTTTTTGAACAAGGTAGGTGATTTATTTATGCGTGAAATGATATGATGCTTCGGAAAATCACAAACGGAACACAATGCATAAAATGTTCAACAATTAAGACCGTTTGACGGTTCGTCTTCAGAGTACAATGGCAAGGTCATGAAATATTTTGTTTCAAGCGTGACCGTAGAACAGACATCAACAATACATGGACCACAGATAACAGTTGCTCAGTCTACAAGGCTAAGTTGAAATGATGTGTAAAAAATTCAGAACAGTTCGTCGAAATTACGGTGAGCTACGACGTAAAGGACTTCTTCACTAGCATCTTGTCGAAATTGTAACTGCCCTAGTCGAAGAACAGCTGACGAAATGCTCTAGACCTCAAAACTAAACACCACCTCTAGACCATAACTTCGATTCTCACGCTGCTCAGGATACGTCTCATTGGTTTCAGTACAATTCAGTGGCCTATTATATCATCAGTACAAACGATTGACCCGCAGGAGTAATGGTGCTGCGTTTGCTCTCTGGCCTTAAGTGGCCGCCTGTTATCTGCGGTCCATGTGTCGCTGACGTCTCTTCTACGGTACTCTGAAGACTTGTCTTTATACTCTGAAGACGAACCGTCAAACGGTCCTAATTATTGAACATTTTATGCGTTGTCTTCCCGTTTGTGGCTTTCCAGAGCATCATATCATCTCCCGTGTAAATAAATCATCTACCCCATTCAAGAACCCTAATAAACTTAATTCGCCATTAAATAACTCTGAGAACAATAATTCAATCAATGCTGGGTTTAAAAATTGCTGTGAGAAATATTATTGGCATATGATACTAATCCTTTGGTAAGTCACAAACGGGAAGACCACGCATAAACTGTTCTTTAATTAGAGACATCTGACGTTTCGGACCAAACTCGGTCCGTCTTCAGAGTACAGTAACAAGGGCATGTAATATTTTTCGTTATATTACTGGTGCCGTGCTTGTTTACTGAGTTTCGCAAACCGAGTGAAAACCTGCGACGCATTGGATCTGCTTCCGGACTCAACCTGATATTCAAACCTATTGCTACTGTACGTAGCCGCCTAAGCCACCTCAAGATTCAGAAACCTAAGGAGCAACAAGCTGGTTGGGTGTACCAACTCCCTTGCTCCTGTGGTGCGGTTTACATAGGCGAAACGGGTAACACGGTTGAAGAAAGGAAGACAGACTACAAGAGAAATTTGATCAGGTGGAAGAACGCTGATGCTAGAGAAAGGGTTCAACTGCAAGTCGGCAGAGGTCGGAGACAGACGAAAGACCCTGGGGTTGTAAAGGCAGAATGTGAGAAAATTCTGCTATTGTGGAACATGCTATAACCCATCAGCACAACATCTCATGGGACAAAACGAAAGTCGTCACGCGGGAACAACAATATCTTTCCCGCAAGGTCAAAGAAGCGTTGTTGATCAGAAAAACAAACTGTATCAACCGTGAGTTTGGAACAGACATCAGCGATACATGGACCGTAAACATCAGACGGCCAATCAAAGCCAATAAACAAGCACGGCACCAGTAATATCAGAAGAAATATTACGTGCCCCTTTTAATGTACTCTGAAGACGGACCGAGTTTGGTCCGAAACTTCAGATGCCTCTAAAAAACATTTAATGCTTGGTCTTCCCGTTTGTGACTTACTAAAGGATTATATCATCTCCTGCATAAAGAAATCATGTACGAATTTCAATAATACTAATATTATATTGAGCAGTAAGTAGTCTTTGTAACGGCATGATACGGCAGAATTAAGTAAGGTCTATTATTAGTTTCTTTAGTACACGGTACATTCTTTACTACACGGTTTTAGGACTGTGTCCATTAAAGCTGTACAAACAGAAAACGTGGTTAAAGTTTAGTTTCATAGCATCAAGAAATGGTAGACTTGGGTTGTTTTCTCTTTCGATAGTTTTAATACTCAATATTTTGAGGGAATCAGCTATTGGCGAAGGCCTAGCAATTTGTTTTCATCTCCCCTCAGAGAGAAATGGCAAAACTATCGTCAATATACCTTTGAAAACGATTAGAAAATCGTCTGGGTTCATGTCTCGAGCCACATTTTCAAAGCACTCCATGAAAATTTAGGCACGAATGGGGAAAGTGGGTTGGTTACCCAAGGGTCCTCCTTTGCTTTTTCAAGGAAACTACAATCGAACAAGAAATGTTCTGTAAACATGATGAGTTTATCGATTATTTTAATAGCACGGTCAAAAGGTGTTTTTCACCTTAGGAGGGTTCGAGGTTCATGGGCGAGAAAGTTAGATAAGTTGGAATGAAAAAGCAAATTCCGTGAACAGCTCTGCCTACTCCAGAATATTGTCGAATTTGACCACCCAAACCCCAAATTGATTTCAGCACCTCTTAAATTCAACTGCGATTACCTAAATGCATCCTTATAAAAATTGACCGAATGTTCCCATGAGACCCATTGTCTCTCCTGTTACTTCAGAGTGGTTTCGAAACTGATCGCTAAAATGCTCAGACTAACAACTGTATGACCAATTACGACGTTAAGGACTCATTCACTACTATTCCTGATGCCCTTGTTAATGACTCAATTAAAAAATGTATTAACCTCTCATGTAATTCTCTCATGAAGTCAGTAGCATTTCGCATGTTACAACTGAATTTTCGCATTCAATGGTGAGGTCTCAAAAATAAGGAACTAAACGCTCGCCCAGGGGAACCCACTTTTCCTGAGTCTTGCCAAAAGTTTTATCGAACATTTCGAAACTATAGCACGGAACACGAACCCTGCCTTGTTTCAAAAGTTTTTTAAAGACATGTTAACGATAGTTTTGCCATCTGTCCCAGGGTACACGAAAATAAAGTGTTAAACCTTTTCAAATGCCTCATTCCTCAACATATCGAGCTTATTACCAAACGAGTTAATAACTCAAGTGACCCTAATAACTTCTTAATAATTAACTCTAATAATTCCCATAAAACGAATGTTCAACACTAGTGAATATCTAGAGCTCAACTCGCATAACATAACATCCGTTAACAACATCAAACACCTCGGAACCTACTTATAACACCAGTAGCCTTAAATATAATACTTAATTGCCCCGTATCATAAAACTTTTTGTGGAAATATATGAACGCAAGCGACATGCGGTAATAAAGAACTCTGGATGAAAACGCAAACACGCAAATATCTCCGGGATTACGCATCAGTATCAGAGAAAGGCTATGTTCCCAACAGGCAGATTGAAGAAGGAATCTGGCTGAACGGATGAGTGAAAGAGGCATTAACTGTCAAATCCTCTGAACATTTCAACAGACACAAACAATTACCCAACTTTGCACGAATTGGACAAGCTTTGTCAAGCCTGTTGCCGAAAAACTACTAAACCAGCGTTGCCAGCTGCGGGTCAGAACTAAGGTCACTTTCCACCATAAAGATCAATCGTTGGATACGAGCCGAAACGCCGGTACTGGTTAATCACGCGATTGACCGATTTGCTTGTGTTGTGTAGGAATAAATTTTGTTTTTATACTGATTTTAGCCTGCACTATGATTATAAACGACATACTGAATTTTTGGACGAATTACAGCTGTTTATAATGATCAAACCTGTACACCATTACAAATAAAGTTAATAAAACACAACCCGATCTACCGTAGAAAAGCGACCTCTGTGTATATTGGTTGCAGGTGAAAAACGTCAGTAACATCAACAAAGCCCTTAGTCCTGTATTAAAAAGTATGGTTTCTGGCGTAGTCATAATTTTCATTAAATCTCTGATGCTGTTTTTTAGAAATAGGCCATAAACACCAGGAAATGTTAAGTTATGCCGCTCCAAAAAGTGAGTTCCGACACATCCATCCGTCTCAAGATGCTTTAGAATACCTAGAGGGAGGCCGCGGCACGATTGCATTCAGACAAACACAGTCAGCACTCCTGTTCCATGCCAAAACTGTTGTTACTAAGCTGATTTTATGGCTCATTACTTCTTCATAATGAGGAAGTAACGAATATCTACATACCTTGAACCGTTAGTAGTTCGTTCATAGTGTCTAATGAGATCATCTCTGCATTACCAAATTGACCAAGGCATTCCTTGCCATACCACATGCTTTGGTTACCATTCCAATAAGATGAGCAATACGTGTTGTGGACTGAGGTGATCAGGACTTGGAGAAAACAGAAACGATGCCACTTTGCCACTTTACCAATTTTATCATCCTTTTGGTTTCGCGAATATATTTCACAACTTATGTATCTAACATATGTACATATAACACCGGGATTTGAAATCTCTTTGCGCGTAACGCCATGCGTGCAAGATGTAAATGATATATGCTAAATGTACACTTCCCTCAGACGGCTAACGACAGAAGAGGGAAAATATTTAATGGCTGTTAACTGTCGAAGTAACAGAAGTTCACCGGTTGTATATATAGGAAAATTCTTGAACGTGAGTCTTCCTCCTTTGTTCTCATATTGGAGGCATGCTTATCTAACTGATGACCTAGGCACTACTCTAGAAATCAGTGCAACTTGCCCTACCAAACACTGATCAAAAGATATGGTCAGGAGAAACGAAGATGATCATGCCAGATAGCCGCTTTCTTCTTAGATAACGCCTATTATAATTACATATAGGCGAAAGTTGCTGAAAAATATGACTATTCGCAGAATGACTTGAATGAATTATTCAGGGCAATGCGTCATCATTATTATAGCCTTTACACTATTTGACATCTGTATTTGCTGTGAGCCAATTCCACCAGTTTATTTAAGCTAAACCTGTTATTTCTACTGTAAACAATTAGTAATTCATTATGCTTTTTAGCAAAAATGCATTATCGTTGGAAGTGTACTTTGAACAGCTGAACTACGAAGTTTTAAAAGAATCTGAAGCATACCTGGTAGAAACTAATATTTCAAGAAATATATGGTCATATTATTATTGCGCTTTTCAGTGGGTTAATCTCATGGCCGACTTCGGTGGACAACTTGGCTTATGGATGGGTATGATCTTATGACAGTTCTAAAATATGCGCTTGTGAAACGTTTAAACGTATAGCTGCGTTTCTTAAGGAAATCGAGTGAGGTCACTATTGAACAGCCGTTTTCCTATTTATTGGCCGATTGGCAATCGTCTATTCCCAGTGAAATCTGCCTTAAAGTCATAAGGTGCTCTAACTCCTGTTTACCAAACCTCGTTAGTCACATGAAAATCAGTTCCATTAGTATCTATAAACGACTTGTCGATGTCTTTAAATAACCTTCCAAGCTATCTATGACGCCTTCTACTACGAAATCACAAAACTTGGAATTAATAGCAGCTGATGCTTAACGCCAGTGTCTTATTTTTATGGAGTATACTTTATGTATTTTGTTGTCACCTAATATTTAGCCATTCACTGTGTCTCTTGTTGCAGGAGTCAGCGTCATTACGTGCATCGAAGTGATGGTTCTTTTGTGGAACATTTTGAAATTGTTCTGCTGTCAGCCATTGATGTGTCAGAAACCTTCCAGGGTAGCGGAGGAAATCCGTCGTCAATCCAAAGTTGGCTCCGCAGTCGAACTCACTCTGAAACTTCCTCCGGAAAACGAGGATAAAAAGAGGAATGGTATTCGGCCGAGACTGTACCTGGGTTGATGACCACGTGCTCACGAGGATGCGCCTGGACAAGTGCCAGAAAAACTGCCCGTTCTGACCGACCATGCTAACTACGATGAAGCGGTTGTTCTGCACTGACGCTATTATGATGTGGTCACCACTTCCACTCACACAGTCATTCTTCGGGAGGCTTGATCCGAGTTCAAGAACTTTCCTTTTAGCTATCCGTCGCCTTTTCTCCGAATAAAGCATTACGTTACGGCTACGCTATTGGTGCAGATCCTTAGGCTGTAAATCAGCCTATGTAGACCAATCCAGTCTTGGCAAAGCATTTCACTCATTTTCCTCCTATCGTTGTCAGTAACTGAGTCACTGACGTCAATCGCCTTTCCTCTTTCAGACTTAAATAAATGACCGTAACCAGTCTGGGTAAAGGAAACAACACAGTGCGCCAGAGTGATCACCTAGCCATAGCTGCATAAAAGTTTGATACAAGACTGCGGTTCCATAACGATACGGTTTCTTTCAGCTAATAAACGCAGATATGCACTTCGTCTTGCACAGAAACGGCCTCGTTCATAATACTCAATACTGTCATGGATCCAATAAGCCTCCGGATTGGACAGATCTTTCTTTATCATACGTCTGTCTGCCAATCAAATGTTACGGGCAGGCGGTTCCTTTCTCGTAGTGCGTCGTCAGCTAATCAATTTCGATAGTTTCGACCGTCGTTATCTAAGGCAGCGCTGGAATACCGTGGGAACAGCTGACGCGCCTCTGATTTTTATCAGTCGACCCTTCTTTAAGACAAGGGATGGTCACATGACATCAAAGGAGTCGCCACAAATCTTACGATAGAGCACTTGTTGCTGATGACAGAAATGGACACCAGCGCTGTGCCATAATGCTTCATGAAAATGGGGTTGCACAAGTTGCACCAATAAGGAACGGGAAGGGCGAGACCGAACTACCACAAGCTTTCCTTTCTTTTCTGAGAGATCAGCTCGAAAGCCGTCTGTCATATATTTGTAGCGCTTTTCATGTCTATTGCCATTATGGATAAATACATGATCTTGTCCACTGATCTTTCTACCCTGGTTGTGAGTCAAATCTCACTCCTCCTAACTAGGTTTGACATACGGTAATACGGCGATAGTCAGCTGTTTTTAAGTTTGTGCTAGCCGTCGTGGTAACATCGTTTCGCATAACCTTAGGACTAGCATTATTTAAACCAGAGACGTTTGTGCTGTAAAGCCACTGAAGGACAACTTCTGACACTTTTTGCAGTTCTGTAAGCACGGCTGATTTTATAGAGGAGAGATTGACGTAAACATTATGTCCATAGTATAACAATGCGTTTTACAGTCGTAGATAGATGAATCACCGAATGCCCATACATGCAGCGGGTACGCAGCCCTGATGTCTTGACATAACGATGTTAATAGGCAACCGCATCTTCCGCGCAGGTTAAACGAAGGTTGATTGAAAGTAGAGTGCTAGATTATCTGCATATATGGAACACTTCTTGTGCTGCGTAATTTCTGACAAATGTTACTGCTGGAGGTTATGTCTTAACTCAGTGAGGCATTGAGGGATCACTTTGTTGACTTCCTCGGTGTAGGGATGAGACAAAGGCTGATTCAGCTTAACAATTGAGAGAAAGCGGACTGTTCTGAAATCAGGTTATCAGAATACAGTAACGTCTATGAACAAAGTGTTCGTGCTAACTAACAGACAGCACCAGCTGTCGAACTAACACCACACAAATTCCCTCCAGCCTCACTGGATCCAGAGAGCAGTGAGTGTCTGACGCACCTCAAGAATAGTCCTTGCGGCTTGGAAACAGTACTACGTGCTACAGGTCTGAACGGTACTCGGATCAGTTAGCTGGGCCTGCTGCGGAAATTTGCAGCAATAGCACATAAGATGAAGTTCTCCTCAACGCATTAACTTGCTGTCGATGAAAATCAGGAAAACAAACCGAACACTTCTGAGAAATCAAAAATTCACAGATGAACCCTACAAGACCATGCAATATTTACTTGAAGAAAAAGTCTACACCTTTAAATTCAAACCGGCATTGCTCTTTGAAGTGTTTCCCGGAGTCAGTACGTATTCACCACTAATGATGGATTTGTACCATTATGAAATACACCAACAGCTCTTAATGAGGAATGAATCCAAGATCCTCGGTTGTACCTGCGATAAGAACTGTCACCAATTTCAGCATCTCGCCGGATACAAAACATCGAAATAAATAGTAAATGTGTACAAAGGACATACATAAATGAAAAAACTAACAGAGATGCTCATTCACAATCCTTGATGGTCAGGAGAACAGTACAGAAGATATGCTTTCAAATGCTGGTGAATGGACAGGTTGGTGGTGATGAATGCCAATCTTACCGTCCAGAGTCAAATACCGGTATGAAACGAAATTAGACTGCTTTTCCCTATAGACTAATAATATTCGGTTTTTACTACATTGCTGCCCACCTCCAAGCCACTGCAAAAGCTTACACCCGCAAGCAACAGGGTTGAGAGGTACGTGGTTAGGCTTACTAATAATCCAGTAAATCCGAGGTACAATGTTACTGACGGAACTCCACTCTGAACGTGATGACTTCCCTCACTGCTGTATACAGGACATGCTAAATGCGCGGATGTACATATTTACTGAATGTACTCCTAGACTCGCCTAAATGTTAAAGTGCAAATAATAGCGAAACCATGGACCATTCTAAGTTTAGAAATTGTTGACGATACAGTACAACAATTTTAGAAATTCTCTCGAAATCCATCCTTTCATTGAAAGATCAAATTCCGTAACCCTGAGTGACGCCAAACCAAAACGAGAATAGGATCAGAAACTGGCTAGTTATAAATCAACATAGCTCAATCGCTGGCAGTCTGAAAACCTTCGATGACTTAAGTTCGAAATGAAAGGAAAGCGTAAAAATAGGTCATACTTCAGGAGTGCTAATCAGAAAGTTACTAAATCTTGGGCAAAAAATCTATGCTTGAATCCGTATACCGAATCTCAAAGAATGGGACGTTCTGGTACAACCGTTTTGCGACGCAGACCGCTGATTGGTGTCAAGGCTTGGTCGCGCAGTCGTCTCATTGAATCTGTGAATTAGCTGGACAGTGGCCAGCCGCATCAGCTGCGGGATCAATTCATCATACTGCATATTAATATATAGCTCTTTGTAGTATAAAACCGTTATCAGTCTGGTGACTTTCTTATTATAATCAGATTATGATAACTCTACGATAACAATACTCGCGGTCGCGAGTTTGAATTAATATCATTAGCAGATGGCTATCTGCACCAATTATTTGACTTCATCCATAATATTGCCCATCAATGGAAATTTCTATTCGACTACGATGCAAAGCCGTTGTCGAAGTGGGAATATTAATGCTTTTCATTTAATGATTCCACCGTGGTGGCTGTGCGAGGTCGCTAAGTTAGCGCGCTGTTATTTGATCATGAGTCTGAGTTAATATAATTTCAGGTGGTTATGTGAATCAATTACTTGATCAAATTCGTCACGCCATGCATCGGTCGATAGCTCTTTGTGCGCAGAACGTAAAACGTTTTTCATAAATGTCAATTTCAACAGAAGGTCACACCTCGCACCGCCTCCTTGCATGTATAACCAGATCTGCACACTATGTTAGATTGAAATAAATATGTGACAAAAATAAAATATGCATGCAGCATCAAATGAAGAAAGGATCCAAAAATTATTTATTAATACACAATGCCTTATTGTTGCAAGGAAACTAAAGTTGCCAGAAAACGAGGGACAGAGAGGGGAGGTCAAAACTTTATCGTAATATGTGATTGTGTATAACCACCGGGAACAATTGGCTAATGATCACCATATCGTGTACAATGAATAGTGCGGAACGCGCCATAATAAGGCAATGACCTCAGTAGAACTCTGCAGGAAGTCAGTAAATAACAGAACATCTGACGCGTTTACGATAGACAAACAAACTTGAAAAGAACCTTCCTGGAAGTCGAAAGATTGGGCCTGCTGTGAAGCCTGATTGAAACTGCTCTAAGTCAATATTCTGGAGCGTACGAAATGAAGACGCCAGCCGCCAGCTCTACCATCGTTAAAATTCATAGTGCCATGATTCGTCCTCTTTCGTCATATCACTCACATGAAGAGGGGATTCGCATTATAACCCATTCGCCATACCTTATTCACTGCATATACTCTTTCTGTAACTAATAATGCTGCTCCTGTATTATATTTCAATGATTCCTACCGGATTTACACGGTGAAAACCCATCATCCTCCCTCCACTTCAACTCACCTATAGGGACCACTGGAGCAACCCACGGCTCCATGGTACTTAGCCATCTGAAGCGCATCTCTGAGTCGGTCTGAATAGCGAAATGTTCGACCAGCAACAAGATTTTCCCCTGTCCGTGAGCATAGACAAAATTAGATGTGACATGGCCCCTATGTTCAGGGGGGGTTACCGCGATTGACAGCTTTCTAACTCCGCCGGAATATATTTAGATTTCAATTACTCATACATGATTTACACGCCCAAGTTCATTGCTCCCTTCTTTCTAGCCGTCTATGATGTCCGTTTAAGCAGATCACGGCTCTATTGAATTTAACCGCATGCAGTGTTTATGCAACGCGATGAACTTAGCTGTTTGAAGCGAATTTCTCGTTTCACCGCTTGCAGGCCTTTCTTCCGCTCCGCAGCCTTCACTTAATTAAATTTCCCTCGAAATTTTGTAGTCAGTTTCATATCTGTTTGCACAATGCAGCGTACACGTTGTCCGTTTTTTATTTGGCCTTCAGTTTGGCTCTTCTACACATCAGCTGAATTGTCGAACGGTAGATGTACTGGTTTATCATTGATTTGGCTGTTCGGTCTCCTGTTCTAAAAGTCGTCTTAGTAGCATTCAGAAAATGGTCATAATCCGCACCTATGTCTTCCTATTGTCCATCTCAAGAATCATGAATTCTAGCTTTTCTGCGAAAGCCTCCTGGTCACATTTTAGTCCTGCACACAGCAGTGATCTATGGGCTTTTTGATGCGTTCTTCCTTTGCAACGTTAGTCATAATGGTCGAATCCAAAATTCAGTGGTCTGACGCTGTAACGATGATGTTCACCTGTGATCGACACATCGCATGTTATTCGCTTTTCGTGTGCCAAAGAGAAACAGTCGATTTTGTCCAATTACTTTCAATCTGTTCTTCTGCATGTGCACCGCGGTGTTGAAGTTTCCTGGACAACAGTTTTCATGCCGTGGAGGTGGTTGCTTCCAGAGGAAGTTACGAAGTGATCGTCTTTTCTGTATGTTGCTCCTTTTTTCTGACCACTGCGTTGAATTCTCCTTGGGCAATCTTGTAATTAGTCTTCTGCACCATTGCTCTTTCAAAATCCTCATAGAATCTTTCGATCTTTTCATCTTCAGCTTATTCGATGAACTATAAGCTTAGATTATTTTTTATTAATTTTATTTTGTCCATTTGCAGAAGTAGAATTACTGTATGAG
>UZAM01008319.1:17038-27215 GCA_900618415.1 Soboliphyme baturini | reverse complement strand
TACACAAGAAGCGTGAACTCTAATCATCTAAGATGCTGCCATTACAGGCAAGAACTCAATATCCGCAGGTTGGGTTACCTATCTTTTTATTTAGCCGATCCTAAGCAGGGTGTTGTCAATCTAAAATTCTTAGAATACGGCGACGCTAATTCTTAGAATACGGCGACGAAACAAGCCAGTTAATAAACCATTTCTATCATCAATCAGAATCAGATGACGACGAGCTCTGATCAGGCGTCGTTTCTTTATATTCAGAACATAGTAATAATAAATTTGTTGGTTGGTTCGGTCACGTACAAAAAATTTTAAACCATTACGATGGAAACATGGCCAAAGCACTGATGCAGCTGGCGAAAGAAAACAAGAGGAGGTCAAAAATAAATTGCAGCGATGTCGTAAGGATGAAACTGTGAGAATGGACTGAAAACTTGTTCAAAGACTGAGAAAAAATAAACGCAGCTGACTCACACAGACTGAGTTCGGACTCCAGTTATGAGGAACACAATATGATAAAAACTAGAAGCAATGATAATGCATTTACTTTAACTGGTCAAGCAATAAATCACTATTTGTATGAAGAGGTGTTTTGATGCAATTACGGGAAAAACCTCAAAGCAAATGTTAATAGTATTTTAAGTGGCTTCCATTCAATGACTTTTGCCTGAAGAAATATTCTTGTGCTACCTAACCTTACAGTAATTTTTCACTTTTCTAAGATAAAAATTAAGGTAAGGGGACGAAGATATTTGACGATGCTGAAACAATGCAACAGAACACTACATCGGAACTTGACCACATTAAAATTGAAGAATTTTAGCGATACTTTCAGGGTTGCATGAGTGTTGGGACACCGGAATATTTTAAGGGAAGACTATTTTGAAGGCGAAAAGCAAATGAAAGCTTCTCGGGTAAATTATCTTTTCATCATCATTCATCAGCACCATCTTCCATGACCGTTTCTCCTTTCGGGTCCCTGAGGGAAACTCGTCAGAGAATGATTCCTATGTTCCCGATCCTGAGCCAGGATCTGAGTTTCGCCAGAAGACAACTGCATTCTGCAGCTGACTTCTTCCAGGAGTAACAACAGGATAAATCGCAACAAGTGGATCTTGGCCGTTTCCTGGGCCTTCCTTTCGCAGCACATGCCCAAACCATCGCGGCTGTGACTTTTCTATCTGGAGTAGAGGCTGTACACCTTGGCTCTGCCGGAGACGCGTAAGGCCAGGGACTTCTGTTAATCTTCCTCTTCTATGTCCTCTCTGCTTTCGGGTCGAGAAAGCAGATGCGTCATATGAAGCTTCCAACGTTCCCGATCCTCTGCCAAGTCCTGAGTTAGGACATGTTCCAGTTCTCGACTTTAAGCTCCCAGTGGTGGTGTCGTTCTTGTGGGCCCTTTTCTGACGTGCTATGATGGCATCGCGCTGTCTGCCTCCTCCGTTCAGAAGGGGTAGCGACTCCGTTGCTGACTGGTATCTTCGTCGTCGATGCGTCGGTCTTCGTCAGCCGTCGTTGTGCTGCCGCGGCCCCGGCTGGCAGAAAGCAACGAGCAGGTTCTGATCGCTGACTTTTCGCAGTCTGCCTCAATCCTCAAACAGCGTTCACAGCCCTAGGTAACCCGGGCGACCACCGATCTCGTCTAACATTAGATGAAGGTAATACCATGAAGGGCAGGTGGTCATGTTTCATAGAGAGTTCGCCACAGCCTCCAACCCTTGTCGTTTTCGAACCGGGTTTGGGACCGGCAACGACTGAATTATTTTCCGTTGTCTTTTGGTTACTGTCGAATTATTTTTTCAATTATAAATAAAATCTCTTAAAGTTCTGATCAGACTTCGTGCATATTCATAATCCTAGACGTCGGATCTACATGATGCAAAAAGCAATTCAACGATTGTCGTAAAAATATAAACAGATTGTCTGCGAAGAATGTCAGGTAGTAGAAAAATGAATGTTTGCTTTCTTCAGTAACAGCGCTCACTAGGCCATATCTTGATATAGCTAATGTCTATCATCAGTTAAACCTTGAACGAATGAACGAACAAATGACGGACCAAAATGATCAATTAACGAATGAATGAGCGATCAATGACGAAATGAACCATTGAGTGAATGAGTAACAGAGTGAATGAGAAAAGATCGAGGAATGGATGAGTGAATAAATCAATAGTCGACAAGACGAATTGACTGATCAACGAATGAGTAATTGATTGAAGAAATGAAGAACGAATTACTGAATGAGTGAATTAATCAATGGATGAAGAAGTGAATGAGTAAAGGAATGAAGAGCAATTAAAGGAATATATGAAAGAAGTCATGAATGAATGGATTAAGAAATAAATGCATGAATGAATGAGAGAATGAATTAAAGAATGGGTGGATGATTGCATGAGTGAATTAATGACCGAAGAAATTGATTAAATTAAGAATAAATTATTGATGAATTCATTATTAAGCTGGTGATGAATGTGCACAAGAAAAATGACAAACGAACTGAATGGTTGAAGGAATGATTTGTACCAGCGATGCATCACAGAAAGACCGATTATTTAATTTGTGGATAAAGGAACAAAAGAATCACTGAATGAGCGAATTAATCAATGAACGAAGACGCGGATATGTAGAAGAATAGAGAATGAGATAAAGAGTGTGTGAAGGAGAACATTCATTTATGGATAAACCAATAATTAAACAAATGAATTAATTATTTGACGAATTAATATGAATGAACAATTACTTTTTAGAGTTTATAATTTCTGCCATTACTAGTGAGTTATAAACTCTCTTATAAACGCACTGCTTGAACGTTTTTAAATAATCCTTTTTGATTAAGGCTGGGCTTCATAGTTCAGTCTTCGATGCCGCAGAAACAGAAGATGCGGCTGAGAATTCATCTGACGCCTTGGGAGAAGAATATTTAAAGGTGAGTGTCGTGTGAATATATGCTACGTATATTATCGTATGTGTTGCTGATCATGCTCCTACTTTCTCCTGAACGCAAAACTACTACTGTGCTGTTCACACGTGACTTTCGTTCATTTGCTTCCTTATGTTCAGCTCGACTATAATTCGGCCTATTTAAACTATATTAAATTACATCGCTTTAGGCGCTCATCAAATATCTTGTTCCAATCAGGATCACACCTTATTTCTTGGTCAGAGGTCTCGTCAATGCCGTGATGAGTGCTTTCCTATATAACCGTTTACAAATCGGTTGAATATTTCATGAATATGCTACAATCCTGATTTTAATAACGGATATCAATTTTTGATCTTCTTTGAAAGTATTATTTCATCCATCACCAATGACTGTGTGTTTCGTTCGCACCGTCTCGGCCATATTCGACACGGCACAAAGAACGGTTTATTTATATGTGACGCAAACTAGTTCATCAGATGAATGATTGACCAGAACCGATGTTTCAGCCCGTGTCACACAGCCTTCTTCAAAGTGCAGAACTGGATAAGCTGTGGCGGCCATTCTAGTAGCCTATGCCGCCAAAGTTAAGTAGTTTTCTGGCTATAAGGGAGACAGGTCTCATACAGTCCATTTGGAGCTCATATCCATTGTAAAGTTCGACATTTTCATAGGACTGTACAATTGGTGCTTCCTTGGCGTCCCTGTTCAGCCAGTGTCATTCTCTGCTGTAAGCGGTGCACTCTGACAATCAGGGGTGTGTATTTTTCCTGCCGCATGCTGCACAATCCCGTGGGTCGTTTCGCATTGCTGTCCGACTGGGCTGGGAGCGAGGCCTTGTGTTCAAGGTGGGTGCTTCGTTATCACGTACTGTTTATCCCTTTTCATGCGAAAGTGTCGATGAAAGATTTGGAACATTTCTCCACCCCTCTGAAGCTATTGATGTAGGTTTCAGGACGTGTTTACCATTACGCCATATAATTATAAATATTGTTAAGTTCAGTTCAAGTGTATAACATCGATAATATAGAAATAATTATAGATTTTTCTCATACGCCTATGGTAATAATAATTGGTAATTCTTCTATAATTCTTTCTTTCGAGTTTCCTTCGATATGTGTTTACTCTGAAATCAACTCTCTCTTTCTTTCTCCTGCTTCTACCGCTGACCGTAGTTTCTTCGACGTCAACACCAGTCGGCTTTGGATTCAGTGAGTTTTAGGCATTTTCCGAGTCTACGTGATAGCCTGAAGCCATCGTGATAGTTTTCTTAGGCGTTTTCTAGCGAATAGTTGTTCGCACTCCATTCGGAACACCATCTCAAGATATTTTCCCAGTCTCCATGGAGAGTGAAGTGCGGCATTTTGCTCAAGGCGTTGGCCACGCATAGCAGTCACTGGCAAACAAATGGAACCATCATCTCAAGCGGCATCGCACAGCAGGCAGTCATTTCAGCAAAATAGTTAATATTACAGTAATAGTATATGAGAGCTTCATATGACTCTCAGTTCGCTTGTGCATCTACACACTGAGGTAGGGCCAACAGAATTCAGCACAGGGGCTGTTTTCTTAATAGGTGCTGATTTTACTGTAGAATAAGTTAGATTCATGATTCTGTGGCTCAGCAGGATGAAAACAGTTGGCAGTGCGATTGCCAAAACGAAGGTGATTGGTTAGCTTATATAAACATGCCCGAGGTTCCGCTCATTAGGGTAAATATTGCACCATGTGATGGTGCATTACAGATCATAAGCTATGATTCATCCAATAGTTTATGGTTTTACTGAATAACTAAAAACAGAATAACGATATGATATTTGTTTAACTTATTCTGATTATTATTATGAATTTGTGTCTTCGGCCAGTTCTCTGTTGTAAGCAGCATTTGTTTCAGCTTCAAGAAAAGTTTGTTGCCGGACAATTGCATTGCACAAAAGAGGATGCTGCCTTTCTCGCCACAATCCAGATATGTATTAACGAGAACTGGCCAAGTAATAAGATGCGGGGTCGGTTCTCTCCGTACGGCGGTCTGCATGTGACTAAAAATGCAAGGACCCCCGCAAGACCGGTTGCAGTTCATGAAGAAAAGATTCGCCGCCAGTCTTGCCTGATTCCTCGACTGACGTCATCACTTCGGTACACTTCATCGGAACGTACCAACAAAGGCACGACAAAGCGCCTGTTTCGCAGCTGCATCTACCGTAAGGATGAAAGCTTTGAAGACAAGAATCATTTGTCTCGCTGCATCGGAGCCGAATACGTGCACAGCAAGAAAGTACTGAGACTTATCGCGGTAGGTGCTCTACACATGTAATTGATCAAGTGTGTTGTTTACGAGACTTTTACATTTCCATTGCCTACTGTAAAATATTACTGATCTTCAAGATTGCCAACACGTGTGTTGTTCACGAGAGTTTCATATTTCCACTGCGTACTGTAAAATATTATTGATCTTCAAGATTGTTAACACCAAACATCATATGTTAGCTCAATTGCTCATAGTCTAAAGGCATAAGACAATAATTACTGTATCAAGCCACTGGGCGGGTTTGCTGCGACGAAAGGTTTATCACTTTCGCTTCTCGAGGACTGGTTACTAAATTGAGGTAGCAGCACACACGTGTGAAACGATACAAGGTGAATCAAGGTATTGTTCTATGCCATACCATGTCTTGCTGGCCATTTTATATACATCCTTTGGACACTAGGGTAAATTTATGCATCCACTGTATAATTTTATGTGTGGCAATGTCATGAATGAATCCATCAAATACGGGACAATCGTATTTCATCCCACGTCACCCATCACTCAGAAATAATACAAAGGGACCTGGCATGGTGCACCCATGCAATTCCGCTGGCCGTGGTGCAGCGTTTTTTGTCATGGTCGATTAGTTCCATTCCTCAACCAAGATGATCAGGTGCCATTCATCATTCTTTGGTGTAAAGCTGCGTCCTCATTGACTGAGTTACACCACATATACACCAACAATCAGCTAGTTTTGACCCGTAGCTTCAGGCAGAAACAACGTATGGCGTTGAGTGTATGACCGTTTCAGCTTTGTCCATGTTTTGTTGTTAATTAGAGCTTATATCAATACCATCATTATCATCATCATCGCCAGCATCATTCTCAGAAACAACTTTACAGTACTCATACGTTACAGTACAGATAATCTGCAAAGAACCCCACAGGTTGCGCACGACCACACGAGTTATAGCCAGTGTTTCTGTCCCGTCAGTTATTGCTTGACTGAAGCAATTTTCAGGCGTTCGGCGCACGCATTGGACGGCTATGCAATATGCCTCATACAATCTGGTATAGCCAGACAAGATCATAACGTTGTTACTATTATTCATAGGTCAGTGGCGTCTTTCGACCCGTCTTTCGGTTGCTGGCACCGATGCTTGGTCCTTGTTGAAATGAATTAACAGACGATGAAAGAAATTTATACGAAGCAGTGAGGATTCGTACTATCCTTGCCTGAAAACTACTGTTTATAGCCATTGTATGGGTGCCCCCTCCCATGAAAACTGGAAATCAAAAAAAATCAAATCTTACGGGCCCTCATCGTAACTTGGCCGACTTACTGTCGAACCACGTCGATAAAGAAATATTTATTAATACTGGTTATAGAGCAAACCGCCACACGGCAAAGGTAACATAATCGAGTCTGCAATAATCATTGGTTTATGTACATTCTCGAATGCATAATTTATATGCTGGCGCATGTACAGTTACGGTATCAAAACATTGGGCCAGATGGTTTTAGCAAGGCAGGACAGCGCTTGCTCACCAGGCTGTCTTGAAGGAACCCAAATCACCCAGAAGCCCCCAGCTCGATGACCAACGTCGAATATGGAAATGCATCATTGAGGCTGACCTGAAATGCATTTGAGTCTTTCCTTCATGGACTCGCCACAACAAACTAAGATTATGCCACTTCTCTGTCCTCCTGAGGAGTATCATGAGTTTAGGCACTGCAATCCTTGACGCAAAACCTATGAGACGATGACACGCACAGAGAAACAAATACACGGTGCAAACAACTGAATTCAGAGAAGCGTCAGAGACTGTTGTTGTTTTGACAGGTTGTAGTGAAAACCAGCACATTGCTGGTAAACCCAGTATACCAAGATGGTGCATTTTATGCTATTGATTTAGTTTCTAGATACTGTAGATAAAATTGGTTTTGACAGCTAATTACAGATGTTGATCAGTCAAATAAACGTGTTGGTTTGAGTAACTGATTCGTGTGTGAAATAATCCAATTTAGGAGTATAAAAGAAAATTATTCCATTCTGTGTTTTACGAAAACGAGCGTTCAATGAAGAGGTTGTACGTTCAGACATGCAAACGACTTCCGGCGTTTGGATGCAAAGTCTTCATTGTCAAAGAAACGCTAAAAGGCGGACTACTGCAAAAGGTAATTCTAGTACATTTTTGGGATGACGTTTTTCCATACCCGTCAACGTACAAAGATTACTCATTTTTTCTCAATGCAAACAACCTTGGGTGTCATATAACGTACTCCTTTATTTTATATTAAATTTGGTGATACCGGATTTCAACGGCGAAAACTAACAGTATAAAGAAAAAACTTTCATTTTTCGCTTTACACCAACACCTACCGTAATGTTGCCCTGCTCCCTTACTTTTAGTAATTTAGGGGGACCATTTAAGCAGGCCACAGCTTCACGGTATTTAAGCATCTGCAATGCATAGGACGCATGACTGCGTCTCCTGATTAATAAGCAAGGTCAAGCCCCTATAAGTATGCAAAAATAAAAAAGGAAAGTGCAACTTCTGATGTTCTGAGGTAGATTTTGCTCCTAAGTTTTGGCTTCTAGCTTGGAAGTCACCATCTGATGATGGCTTCTGTACCGCAGGCTGAATCGCTGGAATGAAATAAGGGAGAATACGATATCACGCTCAAAACCATTTGTGTTCAGAAAATGTTTCGTGACTGAAGTTCGACCATGGCCTTTGCAAATTATATTTCCTACAATTGTGAACCCGTTGCCACAGATTATTTCAATAATACAATGATACACGTAGAGATTCTTCGATGTTAGCACAGTATGCAGACACAGTATACCGACACAGTCTGTTTTAGACTGCCCCTTACCTGCTGCAGACCAATGAATTTCCAGGTGCGGACGGTATTTTCTTGGTCGCGTACACTAATCGACCAATCAGAATTATGTCCCATTGTTCGTGGTCGTATCATCGTCGTAAAAACAGCGCTGGAGCGCAAGGCACGGCGAGCCGTTTGAAGGGCTCAGCCGAAAACTGCTGACACGACATTGGCTGACATCATCAGCCAATCTGTTCGGGAAAGTGATTTTGGGACCTGAGAAATATAGAAGGAGCCACGCAACACGCTGTATGTAAGACAACGTAGCTAGCTTGCAACTGATAAGTCACATTTCCACAGAATCTTTCACGGAAAAGCGGTGAGCTGCAACTGTTGCTGCCAGTCGTCGTCCGTAGTCCATAATTAAATCAGATTTGCCCTTCTGACAAATACTTTCATTACTTTACACTGAATAAAATGTTATTAAAATTTTAATTGTTCATTTGGGGAATTTTTCACGTCACATTGGCTGATCTCTTAGCTGAGGGTATATCCTTTCAGTTTATTTTATGAATTTATTTATGAAACAATTTATAAATTATTCATGCCTTTGTACAAAATTGCATACTCCCTGGTTGAGTGTGGAATGAACATCCTTCTTTGGTAACTACTGTATTTTAACGCGCATTGTATTCGATCCGAGCTGCGAGCGATTCAGATACGGAGACCGAGCGTCAAACGGTTACTAACATTTATTTACTATTTATGTATAACTAGCAACAACTGTCACAACGACGACAGTCCAACAGACTTAAATAAACATCACACATCTGTCCTTTAATGCCGTTGTGGTGTGTGGTTTCACGTTGTCGGCCGGTCTTTCATTCCTCTGCCCTCCACACGAGAAATGCCCCGTTGTCGGTTGTTCGAATGGCAGTCATTTCCGGTTTGTTCTTGCTCAGTGCCGATGCTTCTTTCTGGCCAGGCCCTTGTGAGAGATCAGCAATCAATCATCGATGGCCCCACGCGTCATACATATGCTGGATCGTTTGCATTCTTCCAGCAGACTGTAACCGGCCGTTGCAGCATTCTACCGTTCCCTTATTCATCGTTTCCTATGGTGCCTTTTTGCTGCAGCTGATGTGCTCAGTGGTCAGTGATATCTGGCCTTGGAGAAGTCAAGCTTTGGTAGTCAGTGAAGGGTGCGATACGCATCCAGCGTTGTGGTGCGTTGAGCTGCTCAATTGACTCAGCAGATATCCATGAGCATCGAAACACCATTAAATCAGATTAAGATTGACGCTAGTTGACAATCTGACAAATGAACAAATATTTTTGACTCTTCAACAAAACATGAAATGAGGAACGTTGATTGCTGAACTGTCATTCAGGATTAGCAACAAGTGGTTATGTCGATAAGCTATGCTGAATACTTCCAGAACTGCAGATGTTCAAATACCGTTAGGTCCAAATCTTCTCAAATCATACTCTCAGCGGCTAGAAGAGAGGGTCTTTGAAATTCATCGTTAAACCAGCCGGTTGACTTAGCTAACTGCTTCTTAAGGTATATTATATGTTATTAAATATTCAAACCATTCTATTATGAAGTGTTTAAACTTTTTCCTTCGTTAGGATCGTCTGCTCTGTATCGGGCTTGTTTACATACAGCTGCTCAACAACGAGACCAAAGTCGTTTTGAAAACGCAGAAGACCAGTAATTTGGTTCAGTGGTGCATCCAAGGCAGTCAGACGAACCAAAATCTTATATTTGATTTTGGAAAGTCAAAATGGAAAATGACAGGTAAAAGAACGATAAGCGATTGAAGCACAACTGCAATAATCGACAATGGATATGGCCTCGGTTAAGCATATAAGGAAATATTTGTATATTACTTATCTTAGTTTATCCATATTCACATTAGTCGTTTCTGTGTTCAAAAAATGAATGATAACCATAGCAGTGCAAGACGACCCGGAGGAAAAAAGGCACTTTTCCCGTGAACAGCCTTAGTCCACTTTGGTTCTGCATAGCATTGGACCCGCTTCGTAAAATAAGAGACAAATCTGAATAGGGTTACACCATCAGAAGAAGAACAACGAAACGGAGGTGTCCCAGCCTCTTCGCATTCATGAACTCAAACCGTACGCCAGGAATGAGGAAAGATTTTAATGATGTTCGAGCTTG
>UZAM01008313.1:8844-20205 GCA_900618415.1 Soboliphyme baturini | reverse complement strand
ATCTACAGTGTTGGGTGCTGTAACAATTGATCAGACGTTGGTCAGACCACGCCTTACGTTGTGAGGACAGCGACGATGTTTCATGACGGATGTCATGTGGTTGGTACTGCCTGCTGGTTACCGCTAATTAATAAGTCTGATTTCGAGGTTTCTGTTAGAAATGCCGCTGAGGTGGCGGACCGTTCGTTTAACTGCAGAAGACGGTGAACAACTGTCATGTCGACCGTGAACAACGGTCCCTTCGCAGTCTGCCGTTTCGTCAGTCTCTAGCCGTAGCTCGTCAGCTATTAGACCGTTGCGTTGGCGAACGGTGTGGCACGTGCAGATTTCCACCTCGCGGCACTGCGTGATCGGTGCACCGCTTTGCGCAGAGCGACGTGCCCGTGCTTCCCTTGGTCCCATTCTTGGTCGTTGACGGAAAGACGGTTACTGAATTTCGTTGCGAGTGAA
Organism: Soboliphyme baturini; assembly: GCA_900618415.1. Taxonomy (NCBI): domain Eukaryota; kingdom Metazoa; phylum Nematoda; class Enoplea; order Dioctophymatida; family Soboliphymatidae; genus Soboliphyme; species Soboliphyme baturini. The sequence goes on along the minus strand of UZAM01008313.1, from coordinate 19,755 downwards.
TGTTCTACCTCAGTGAAGGTACGGTGAACTCGAATGTTATTGAATTCGGATGAATACGCGAAGCCGCGCAAGTGCCTGTCCAGGTTTTGCTTGAAGGTAATGGCGTAAAACTAAATTACGTTTAATTTCTACAGATATTACCGAATGCACTTTGAGTATCACCAACTTTTTCGATTCTATAGTTAGTGACATGAGGAAGTTGAAAATTATTACGGTACTTAAATATGAACGTTTCGATCGACGTGACGACGATTGAAGTGTTGTTCTTCACGTAAACTCAAGAGTTTTGTTTTTATTCCCTTCAGTGATGTTAGAAATTCGGTTTATTTGATTATATTGTATGCTTTATTTTCGTGTAACGTTTCTATCATAGCCTCTAGAAAATTTCACCACTGCATACAGCAAAAATTGTATTCCTTTAATGGTGCTAACCCTTTTGTTAAAACGAATGCAGATCAACAGTCAATGCTGTCATGTACCAAGTAGAAGAGAATATATTGCTATTTCTGTAATTGGTATCTGAGTCATACAAACCTTCAGCAGTGGAATTGCCCAAAGTGGTGATGTCTGACCTTCTTGGAAGGGTAGCTTAGATGCACATTATGCATTGTTCAGCACTTCGAAATGTTTCAACGCTTTGTGTAATTTTTCTTTTATTACGTTGTTTGTTGAGGGTTCCTATACTCGCGAACTTTTCAGAAAATGCGAAACTCTTGAAACTTATTCTCAAACTTAGCTAGGTGTCGATCCTTAAATTCCTTATGAAACTGAAGATGCGGCTTAGAGGCAATGCGACGCTATTTGCGTAATCAGAAAATAACGTTTATAATACGTTCTTTATCAAATCTTTCCTTGCTGCATCCAATCACGATGGTCGTGATTTTCATGGTAACCAATCGAAAATGCCCTTGTTCGTCCAGGTATAGGACCGATTACGGACTAATGCTATAGCCTACTGTCAACCGTTTGTTGAGCGCCTTGTAGGCCATTCAAGCTTTAGTGACGTGCTTTCGTTAGATAGAATTTTTTCGAAAGTGATGCAGGTGACAGTACACTATTATTTTATAGTGTCGATTTCAACGGTGCTATCGCTTTGAATGATACTACCGTATTTCCGTCTATATTGTATGCGTGTGACCTGCTGGTGACCGTATGAATCCTTGGGCGGGACAACGACGAATTAGCATCTAGGGGTAATCTTTTTTCATGGATATCTCCAATGTGCTGCGAACTTTGTTTAGTGATCTCGAAACAGTGCGAACTTCAGTGATCTTAGCAGTTTTCAACAGTCATCCGATTGTTGGACATGTGATTCTCTAAATTACCGGAGTAAATGTAATTTTTCTCATGAGGTTTAGCCGGTTTTAAATTAAAATTGATGCACCTCTTCCCCCGGGGCGCAGTGAAACAGCGCGTGTGCTCTGAAATATTTCTTCTAAAGCCTGCGTAAGACAGCAGTTTTAACACCGCAGTGATGGATTGAAAGTGCAGCACATGACATTGAACATCGCGTAAGAGAAGGGCGCATTGAAGGTGCGGTTTTCTTGAGGTTCCTCTCCCTTTGGGCAGCCAGTCACCGTAGCCTGTCCACCACTACATATTTGTCGTAGGTAACCTTCATATCTGGAAATCGTTCCCCGGTTCTCAACCCGGGACACACCAGATGGCCAGAAACTAGGTATAACGGACTGGGAAAATATCATTCGAAAAATGACATAAAAATGGTCTGATAAGGAAAGAATTCAGTATTGGTCCGACGTGCTCCGCCGACCATCACCTTTAAGAATAAAGTTGTTTAAACGAGAATCTATTTTTGACAGTAAAATTATTGTGCATAGTGTATAAATATCGTATATGTTCTAGCTGCTTTTGTTTTTAGTGTCTTGCGTATAAGCGAAAATTGCCTCCGATGCCGGAATGTAACCTGAAATAGATGGCGCAGATTTCTGCTCATAGTCAGGCCCAAACGAGAGCAACTCGACGCTTAGGAGCTGGAATACTCAAACATGATAAACAGTGGGATTGTGTGTGACACAGTGGAACTGTGTATGCTACTCAACCATCATTCCTGCTTATGTGTAACCGTTCTGTACGTTCCCGTCAAAATGTTGTACGGATTCACTGAGCTTAATGATATTGGGTTGAAGAAACGGGTATATTTCCGCGCAAGGTTATGCGCGATTTTAAAGTTCGCGTTCAACTCAGTATTCCTCGACATACGTAAAATTGTTTTTTGATAATTGTTATGTTCAGTGGAAAAACATTCCTGTTTCTGTGGCTCTGATTGACGGTTGGAATGGTGGTGCTGTGTAACAGCAGCTACTGGCTGGTGATCATATTCTTGTCCAACCAAGGACACACGTTTGTTAAGCGATGCCTAAAAATGGTATGCAGGCAGCCAAGTGAGGTCTGCGCTGACGAAGAGTTGATTGAGCCTCAAATGGTTTTACGATGAATTCCTGCAGAAGGAAGGTGTATTCATTTGCGAATGGAATATACCACGGTTGGCAATCAGTGGTTTCGTTTTGAATTTGTGCTGCCCCTCTAGGGGTACATGCCAAGTTGACCTGTGTAGCACCAGACGTTGATCTGAATCAAATCAGCTAAAGTCATGCTGTGCCTTACTTTCGAAACTGCATTTTCTCCTTCATAGCTAAATTCATATTTTTAAACATTGTGCGACCAATTAAAGGAGCAAATGGTTTCGACGGGCTTAATCGAAAGTAAGTATTGCCCATGCCCGTCGCTTGGAAGCAGCTGTTCGCAACAGCTGGAGTCATTGCGAAGGAAATGCTATGTTTTGGTGCGAGTCAGAGCTGAGAGATTATTGTAATTGTATCGTTGAATTTTGTACCTGAACCTTCGCAGTAGAATGCATGGCGAGTAGAAGAAACAGGCCTGCTGTTTGACTGCTGATTGCCGATCAGCCACTCGAAGATGACCGTGAATCTACGGCGCAGGTTGCCGGATGACTTTTACTCCATTCGGCGGACCAGGAGACGTGAAATATGTTACAATAAGACGTTTTACAGTCGCAGCCCCTCTGCTCCACAGAATACAAATAAACCGATAAACACAACTGTAGAAATTGGGGCAGAGAAGTGTACGGTAAGATTGTTGTGGTACAAGATGTACATTGTTTATTGGCAGGCAATGTTTCCTGCTTATGGCATTTCTCGCTCAAACGCAGAATGACTGATGCCACTGTTGGAGTGAACCAGTTTGAGATCAAAGCATTTGTGTCCATGCTTACGTATAAAATGCCTTCTCTTCAGTTGGCTTGATCTGTCGGTATTCTTCATGGAATTCGCCGACAAGGTTCAATAATTAAAGCCAGAATACACCATTTGAACATATTGTGATTCTTATGAAGAAGCCTTGGAGTATCACGAACGTATCTTGTTTTTCAAAATAACCGTCCGTTTCCTGAGGTTGTTACGGATAGTGCCTGCTTTTCACTTTCTGAGAGCATTCTGCGAATATCTCGAGAAGTTAAAATTGGAAGAGTGCTGACATCGCGCGGTTGCTGATTTTCATAATTGCGTTGAATGCGCTGTTATCGAAATAACTTTGCTTATCACGTGGAACTGAATCCTCACTTTCAACCTTGTCAAGGTTGATTGAGATTGAGACGTTTGGACCATTGAACGATTGGCATTGACCGTGCGGAAATTCGCTGTATGAAGCAGAATGGCATCGAAGCGGCTTTCGATTTTCTGATGATCGTTCCTTGTTCGGTAACGATCGATCTCTGTACAGTTTTGCAGTTGCAGTAGCTTTTGGAAAGGAAAGAGCTGGAATGGCGAACGTGTTCTTTGGGCAAGTTAAAAGAGCATGAGGAACTACTGTTCACTACATGATTACACAACGGCTTCGGTCTAAAAGGCAGCTGATGGCACTTCATCAGCGAATTTATGTGTGTTCCGAGCTGCAGCGATTAATCCAGTCGCGACACCGGTGACAGTGCAATTTTTACCGTTTAAGGCTGCATGAATCCGTCTGATTGGCGGATTGAGTTCTTCAGTGCATCTCCCGTAGCATTACACGGTGCTGTAACATTTACACCGTTAGCGCTGAAGGTAGTCGATCTATCCCCATGCTTACCTGCGGTCAAGAGTCGAGAGTCATGAATGAAAAGCTGTACGAACCCGGGTACAAGCTGCTGAAATGGGCTTTCTTAGACGAGTCGCCGGAAGAGCCTTGGTGTTAAGCCTCTGCTTCTCCAGATTGAATGGTCACAGCTGCGATGGTTTGGGCACGTAATGCCTCCGGAAAGGAAGGCTAATCAACTGTTTCTTGCGAAGCCGATAGGCAGAAGGCCAAAGGGATGGCCAAGATTAACCTGGTGCAAGTATATGGAAGGAGTGAGTTGCGGACTCCGGTTGTCTTCTACCGAAGCTGAAACGTTTTCACACGATCCGGAACGTTGGAGGCACTATGACGCGTGTGCCTCCGCGACCGGAAAAGAGAAGCGGTCATGGACGATGATGATGATGATGATGCGTTGAATGTAAAAAATTCCTCAGCTTTCGAGCGATGCAACGTCAGAACCGTGAAGACTCTTCTTGACAGCTTTTACGCCGCAGGGTCAGTCTACCTCGCTCCAGTTTACGATGTTTCATCGGCAAAGGTATGATTTTTGCAGTTGTATTCCTGATAGATATGGATTCGTTCCCTGTTTGAGTAACAGTCATTTGTCTTCGCTTCTCGATCCATGGTGCAAGACAACGGTTAACAAGGACGATGCAAAAATCCTTTATTTGCCGCTGCATTTTGACGCCAGAGAACAAACAGCTTCATCATCAGGGCAATAGTATACAAATGAAACAGCTTGTTTCTCATAGTCAGACATAAATCTGGGTTACTATGCTGTGTAAGCTTTTTTAGCCTTACATAACGATTACAAACCACCAAAAACAACAGGCAGTGCGATGTTACGAGAAACAAGAATGTAATATTTGATTAACTGCATCTTTTTTCCATTAATTGTTTCGAACAAGCTGACTGATGACATTTCACTGAAACTGAGCTCGTATATTCATTACACATTCGGCTTTTGCTAGCCAAAATTCATCCATTCTTTTATTACTAATCTGATATTTGTTTTCTCATTGTCAGCGGAAGTTAACTTAATTGGACTGAAGCAGTGTCCCAAGTAAAAAGCACAGAAAATGACGCCAGAATGCACCGTTTTCCCATTTCTCAGGGATGCTAGGTGTTCTGCATGTTTCTCCAGTTTTGATATAGCTGTCCAAACGTTGAACTTGCATAGTCATTGCACTCGATCTCATAGACCATGTTAAACTCTTCTGTTGATTTAGCTTTCCTTAGACCTGCCATTCCAGTGCACTGCAAAATTTTTGTAGATTCGACACTCGTTGGTAAATGAAGGATTTTTATTGTCCTTGTTAACTGTTTTGAATAGCTGCTGCCGTCATAAGCACATGTTTGGCTCTTTACGGAATTTTCCGTTCAGACACAAGCCCCTGCTTATGAATTTAGCCCATGACACATGAGATAGCTAATCATTTGAGCTATCTGAATATAGCCACGTATTAATATTAATATGCGCAATTTCACAGTATGTATTTTGCTGTCTATTTTTGGCTGAGAATTGCACTCACTGGTACGTGTTAAGTCTGTCTCTGCCTTACATTGCTTCACGAATGGATCTGTGGTTTCTTGCTTGATTTTTCTTTTTGTAGCCGGCCGTTATTTGAAACCTTTTGTGGTAACTACCTTTTGACTAAACTTAGTAATAGCTTGGAAACGAAAAATCCGTTCAAAAAGACTTTATTTTCAACTTTCCATATTGCCCCCTCTCTATCCAGAGGATATGCATATCCTATTCGACGCCAGGTTGGGGATTTTCTCCTAGCAGCCATGTGGTACCAGTGCTTTTTATTAAACTATATTCCATTATTTCAAGTTTGGCTGAAGTTATATTTTCAGGTTAGCTACTGCTGCAGTTTCGAAGAGCCTTGTTCATCAAGACACACTAATGTTTAACCGCTGGTTCTTTCAGTCAGTTCCAGGCTGTTGAATATTACGTACTGCGACGACTGCTTTCGTAGATTTAAATGACTCCTACGGAACCTCTGACAATATCAGTAGAAGCAGTTCATGTCGCCGAATCTTTGGACAAGGCGACGCTGGTAAACTTACGGCTGAAAACACGGATGGAAAAAAATATGGTAAGTAACTGCTTAACTGTTACGACGTGAAATACATCTATGCGATTATATCTTGTTAGTGTGTTGTTGACGTTTATAAAATGTATTTACGGTGTTCACACTGAAAAGAGACCATACCGGCAATGGTTTGTACCTTCTCCTTCCGTGATATTATTATCAGTTCTATTCTCGCTCGGTACTGAAAATCTGATCTCAACTACTGGCTTGCCATAGGGACTATGGAATTACGAAAATGTATTGAGTAGGCAGTGATAAGTCTGACCAGGATCTGTGTACAGAAACGTGTTTCAGGTTCACTGTTATTATGTGGTTCTTTGACAGTTTCTAAATATGTCTGCTGTTGGACACAGCTACATCAAGTGCGAATTATTCATGCGAAATTTATCACTGAGGTAAGGATATTTTCATACAGACAGCAATTTGACCCATTATCGATATCAGCGATACGACTCCTCAATCATATTTGAGATAACATCTTCTCAAAAATAGTGAATAACGAGCGGGTTGAGGTTAGCAGCCAATTGTGACGAATCAGAACCACGTTTCCATTTCATAAGCTATATTCAGTTATTGTTTTAGGTTGTTACTGTACGAGAGCAAAACCATATGAATTTAGCAAGGAGGAAGATTAAAGACAATATTTTTTTATCTACAATCATGATGAGAACGGAGTATGATGGTAATCGCAAAATCGAGAATTTATTTGTCCATACTTGCTATGTGCCTATAGAGTTCCATATGTTTTGATTGTCTACGGTGAAGGTACAAACGTTTCTGTCACTTTCCGAACCGAAAGAGATGGACGCTATGACAGAGAGCCTCAGTTGATTCAACGCAGAGAAGATGCTAATTGGATTCTATTCTGCATTAAGTGCTTGTTATTCACTCCCTAGTGGTTCGATCGGTCGACCAAGCAATGGCTTAGCACGTCGCTGATCTGCGAATAATAGCTACCTCATAATTTCAGATGTAGTCATCCCTCAACGTGCACAACAGACGGCTATACTGTCTAGTGTGGCAGAAAATCAGCGCAAAGTGTAAACCGTCCAGATTCACGAAGCTAGCCATTATTCGTGATTTTGCAGGATTGTTACAGCGATTACTGCAATGTAATGTTTTGTACCCGCTGTGAGCAACCCTGACTATGTTAAGAAAATTAGAATGGCATGGAAAAAGTTTTACAGAAAACACAAAGCAACTATTGAATAACGTCACTTTCGCATCAGGGGAAATTTTTTAGTCGACGAGATCCATCCTTTGTGATAGTATAATTTTTACGAAATGCATGCAAACTGAATGCGGACGACGTAATAACTGTTTGACATTCACGGTCAATAATTTCATTTATTGGAGATAGACTGTAGATATCGGCTGTTGATGACATTGTTTCTCAATTATAATGATGCCTCATTCATTTGATTTATGTTTATCCCGCTGCATCACAGAACTTCTTGAATGAGACGTCTTTGCTGCTATGGTTATTAGGCCAATTTTTAGAAAATCATTACTACAGCGATACACGTACCAATCCATTGAGGCCAATGAATATATTTTTCATGCATCATATCACTTAGCGTGTTTAGACTTAGAAGGACAGGCAGAGACAAATTTATGAATATGGTCAAACTGCTAGGATCTGGGTATTCTAGCAGAGCGCTGATTCTGAATTACAGTTTAGTTGTGCACGTATTCCAAGATATGATTATTTATTCTTTTCAGCCTGAAATGTCTAGGCTTTTTCTCGCCGAGCTGTTGAAATGTCCACGAATATGCTATGGCAAATCCCGAAGTACGTGACAGTTATCTGCTCAACACACTGGAGTATACATTTAACTGATCGCTTATGTGCGATCTTGATGAGTTTTCATAAGCAAAATCAAGACGTAATCTTTGTATGTCATAGGATGGACGCACGCGCTCACTGGATGAATGAAGATCAATGAACAGTGCAGATCGCCAGCAATCGCATTGATTTCGTGGGCAGCATTCAAGAATAAAATATGCTTCCCTTGCTACAGGAACATTGTTGGCGTCTGATGATCGAACTTATGTTGTGCACTGATGAGACTTACTGACTGACATCCACGTATCTATAATGGTTGTTCAGGATTCTTTGCACCGAGGTTTTTCCGTCGTAAAATAAGAGACAGCCTCTCGATCAACCCTCTGGCTTACTGTTTCGCGTTGCAGATGTGCACAGCGAATTTCAGGCCAACGACTTCTTCGGTGACTTCTTGACAGTACCCGACATTATCTGCATGTTCGCTACGGAATCACAGTTGGGCGGTTTCAATGAGGGCAGTTCAGAACAAAATTACGTACTTCATTTTATTATGAAAAGTGCCGGTACTTCATTCCATTATAGGCGACTTTGTTTGGAACACTTCGTTCATATTTTATCTCAGTGAAGGCTGTCTTCTGAACTTCTTTCGTTGGCTAACTATTGCTGCGAATATGAGCTAAAAGATCTTCAGACGCTGCGGCGCTGCCTTACGGGATTTTACATGAAGCCTGTACCGGATTTTAGCATTTTTTTGTGTGTCAAGTTTGAATGGTTTGTAGAAAGTACCTTCACGTAGATGAAGTGACGCATAATAAGCTTCGTATCGAAGTTACACTTCAACACAAATATGAGCACCGTGGCATTGCTGCTACGTCTGTGTTTTGATATTCTGTATCCCTGATCTTTCACTATCCTGTTCGAGAAAAGACTAAGGAAAACGATGCTTCTTTGACATTCGTCGATGTGATTGATGAGGGAATATTTCCAGTCAGTGGCACATGGCTTCTTGACGATATCAGACGGTATATCTACTTCCGAAGCATCCTGCTGCAGTATCTTGCACATAGTGTTATTTAAACAGGTTAGTAGCCATAAAGTTTCTAATTCTTAAAGTTTTGTTACCACTATAGGAGGGACTCTACGCATTATTTTTCGCGACTCATTCTTTGACATGATTTCCTATTCCGTTGCCGCCGGATGTAGATTCATAACGGACACCTAGTGCAGCACTTTCTTTAAGGGAAGACAGTTCCACTGTTTAAATTCTGCGCTAATTGCCCGAAATCGTGGTGGTGCTATGTGCAGGCGATCTCTGAACGTTTTTCCTCCTGTTCCTACGCGCCTGTTCACTCTCTCCCCTAAATCAGAGTTGCTTAGGCATTATTTATTTCACATCTGTATGATTTCAGTTTCTAAAAGGTTCCTTAACCTCGGTCACAATGAGGAATGAGGATATTAACGAGTCATGAGATTTTGTCTTGATGCATGAGATCTATTTCGTGAAGTCCTAACCTCCTAGTATAACTCGGCGTTAGGCAGGATCCATAGCGTAATCTGATGCATCAAGGCACAAAATTCTTTATCCACGGTACGAGTACCATTTGTTGACGGGTTCAACATAGGCCCTTCGACGTAAGAGAACGGTTTTAATCCCTACCTGTGAAAAGGCGTTTCAAGAAGCAAGCGTTCAGCGAACATTTACCTCTGACGAGTTTATAAATTTTTTTAACAACTAATCGTGTGTTAACTGGCCCAGATGCCTTTGTGAGGAAGTTGCAAGCCTTTCAGTTGCCACTTAAAAGGTGTGAGGCACAGCAGATAAAGGGCAGCAATATCAACGTTCAGCAACCGATATAAGATTCGTTTCAATGAGCACTTTGATATCAAGATCAACGTACCCGTTTGGCTAAAGAATAGGATACCCCGAATAATGGTATGGAGTAAAGTGTGCCACCTAAAATAATTATTTGTTGAAAGTGCCCGAAGTACTTTTCCGGGTAAGTGGTGTGTAAGAAACTTCAAAAAACTTCAAACAAAACGTGGCACTGATTTGAAATTAATGTCAAATAATTTAATGAAATTGTATCTTTATCGTCACTCATCTTCATCCTCTATAACCGGTTTTCATTTCTGGGCGGGGATGCAGACGTTTTAGACAATGCTTCCAGCGTTCCCGATCCACTGCCAGAATTTGAGCTTCGGCAGAAGATAACTGGAGTTAGGAGCAGACTCATTGCAAATATTTGCACCAGGCTAATCTTGACCGTCCTGGGATTCCGCCAGTCGGTTTGACAAGAAATAGTTATTTCGCCCTCCTTTCTGGAGATATTTGTGACACATGCCCAGACCATCGTAGCTGTAACTTCTCAGTTTGAAGAAGCAGCGGGTGTACACCAAGAAACTCTCGGATTTCTGCAGTTTGGACCCTTTCGAGACTCAGTTCGTCTCAAAAACCTATTTCAGACGCTTGAACCGGAAACGAATTTTTTCATTTATGTTCCACGCCTGATGACCGTAGGTAAGCATGGGAATGAACATCCACTTGAACATAAGTAGCTTACTCTTCTAACTCAGTCCTACTTCAGTCATAACGTTTCGTTCTGGTTCATGCAGAACGACACTGGCTACTCCAGAGTAAGCCATTTTTAAATAGCGTATAATTCCCTGGGGCAGGAGGACATTGAAGGAGACCACGGTCTGCGAAGAGTTAAACGTTATCTGATGCACTCCGGTGTATGAGCACATTGTTTAAGAGGTGACATTTGGGAAGTTCCAGCTTCAGATGCTCAAATGCCATGGAGTCTTCGCCTGCTTGAATAACCTCCCCACCTCCCCCCCCCACCCCGAAATGGGGTCTGTGCAATATGTCGTTAAATCCGGACTTGAAGGAGTTATGCGTTATCTGACATTCTTCCGTACGAACATTTTTTGTTG
>UZAM01008302.1:13757-26237 GCA_900618415.1 Soboliphyme baturini | reverse complement strand
CTCTTACCAATAAACTCTTCCGATTTCTTGAAATCGTACTTTCACCCATGAAATCAGATATTTCATTGAGGGAACTATTATCTTCTGAGCACTTAAGCCTTACTCAGTACGAACTACTTAAGTAGTAGTTGTAAACCCAAGTGTACGAATAATAACAGTTATGGACAAGCGAGTAAAGGTACGCTAGTAGCTACTAGGAGAAGGCTATTGTTTGAGCCCACACAGAGATTCAGTAAGCATATATGTATTTCAGGTATTATATCATGGAATCGTTATCTATATGAAAGGTCCTAAACCACTAAAAGCAGCAGCGCGGAGCTATAATGGCTTAGAGGACCAAGAAAGCTATGCACATTAGTTATTTCCGATGAGAGTAATAAACTTCTCTCAGTCAGTCAGTTTCGATGACCATTTATCTTTCCGGGTCATGGAAGACAGTATCTCCAAGGTTCTTGATCGTGTGCCAGTATTTTAAACGACCCGAAGCAAACCGCCATCATTAAACCTATATTTATTTGATCAGTAACATGAATATTTAAATGTAAATAATTTTGAATTAAAACAGTAATTTCTTTCATATATCAATTACGTATCACTTACCATCCGGCAAAGGAATAAATTCCCTGATATACGGCTAATGATATGGAAAATGCATTCGCCTTCGTACCTTGCCAAGGGTTAGCAAATTGCTCTCGGTGTCCTAAAAACGCAAAACTTGTTATGATAAACGCTGAACAGGCAATACTACATCATAGTACCTGAGAATCACGGCTTACTTCTCTCGCGGAATGCCAGCAAAGAACAAAAAAGCCACTCATGTGACAATGGTACTAAATCCAGTCCCAAGTTACGCTTGAAACAACGTTCAACCGTCGTTCGTTCCGTTCGCTGTCCGATCTCTCTACTCCAAGAAAGAGAAACTGTCATTTTGGATCATACTATGGTCAGCCTGAGATGGAGATCCACTTAACTGCTGGTTTTGTTGTTCAGCACCCATGTTAACTGTTATATTCCAAGTTTTGGAAACTTATCTTGTGCATTAGGCTTTACTTAAGTAAATTTCACCGACTCACTGACAAACATTTTCCTACAAGAGTTCAAACTCTTAAAAACCTTAATAACGGCACTGAATTCGTTTAAAAGAAGGGATGCATTTCAGTTTTCTAAAATAAGGATAGTAGCTAATACTGATTTGTCTATGGTTTTTGAGAGGAAGAATCATAATAATGCTTTGTGAGGATAACGGCTGCGACTAATTTTGAAAATAACTGAACCAGAAAATAAAACATCAATATAATATAAACAATAATGCTAAATAATTCTTCGCTGACAATAATTGCTCAATCGGTAAGACGTCGAGTCAAAACCGATAAGCACCAGGTTCTGGTCTCAATGGGATCACTCGCCCTTCGTCCTTCGTCCAGACGTCGATAAATGAGTACTACTCTCCAGGAAGGAAACAGAAGACTACGTCCTATGTTTGTCACATATCTACTGTCGATTCTGATTTTAAAATCGATCACGGTACACACGAGGTAACGATCGGCCACGTGTTCGATTATTTGAATTAGCACCACGCTATGTTCGCAAACAAACCGTTTCTTTACCTCGCGCCCATACACAAAAGACCCGCGGCAGTCATGCTCTGTGCAGACATGACTGAATGCGGTTCAATGCGTTCGTAGCATGCAGAACGATGACTGGCTTCAACTGGGTTGTAGTCTGGAATGGCGTGTACATTTCTGTCCAGTGGTCATTGCTCTGTCTCTGTCGAAATTCTATTGGTCAAAAATAAAGAACCCTGGATCCAAAATAACTTTGGCTACTTTAATGCTATCCATAGCACAAGGTGGTGTCCCACTGGGAAGAAAGTTGGCAATGACCCGACTTTTTTGCATTCATGTAGTGTATTGATGTCACTTACAAACACCTTGGAGAGAGACATTTAACATGCAGACACAAGATCTGGTGGATACGCTGTAATATTAAAACAGCCTTTCAGACCCAACCCAGTTTCTAACGATAGAATTACCAAGTACTCGAAACATAACTGATAAAAGGTAATTGCAGAAGTCACTTAAATATTGCTCGATACACAAAATTCGAAACAAAAAGAAATCAAAATTAGTACCTAAGATTATCCAAACAAAACCAGACACGATGATGATTATAAGCGCTATGACTTTAGCGAAGGCGAGAACATCTTGCGTTCTGGTTGCCAGGCGCACGCTGTAACAATTGATGAAAATCAACAGGCCTAAAAATTAAACAATAAAACGTTACAAAATAAACAAATAAATATTAAAATAATTATTACTAAATCCGTTCCCATACGCTGCTCAGAAGTTATTAATTATTTTTCTGACACCACTGCATGCGTAAACATTTCAGACATGTTTATCTATGTATATTTCAATATCCCATTTACATTCTGACTTGGTTTTGAAAAAAAGTGCGGTTGTGGGCAAGGAATGCAGGTAATTTGATTAAAAGATTTCAGTAATCTTTCCATGGCTGTTGAGTACAGCAGCAAGGAAAATTCCACTAAAAAAGACTAGCTTTAAGAGTTTAAAAATCGATGTCAACTCCTGATAGACATTACAGTTCATAGAATTTCTCCGAATTCACAACGAGAGTCCAACGCAATCGAAAAGGACAGTCAGCATATTGCTAGTTACGACGATTTGCATGTCTGATCTTGACGTCAGATTTAAGGCTAATTCTAAAGTCAGGTGGAAAACAGACAAAAGACAGGCCAAATGTCAGAAAAGAAGTTCCAAACCTGGTATTCTGAAATCCAAACCGTGAAATGTTCATTTACAGACAAACCACAAAAAGCAACTGAAACAATCTGCGGAAGTTTTTACCACGGCAAACCTTAAGATACCACTGAATCCAAAATGACAAATGAATACAACATTTGCATTTCCATAGTTAACATTGGTAGAAAATTCTACACATTTGTCGACGACCGCTACTAAGCATGCAAAAACGATGTGGAACTTTTTGACTGAAACTGCTTCAGCAAAAAAAAGGGAAAAAAGCAATCACGACTTTCGCCTCATTTAGAAAATAGTGTGCAAGAGTGGCAGATGACGTTCGCTTTCCCATTCGGCTAAGCGAAATAATTTAGGTAAAAAATGACAATGAATTTTGGCTCAAATATGCATGGTGCAGGGTCTGAATGACATCTGGGCAGCCGCGATAGCCAGAAATTGCAGTATTCAATTCGCACTGTGAGAAAACAGGAAGAAAACGGGATCGGACTTATGGTTTGGCAGTTGCTTCAAAATAAAAAGAGCAGAGAAATGGACAATCGACCATTTTTAGTAGTATTTTTCTATTGTCAGAATGAGTTTGGTATACGACAATAATCTGGTGTCTACGGAGGTTCGAAAGTCCTTATAGAAGTAGAACTTCTCTTCCCTTTGATTGGACGGTTGCCACCAATATATGGAGACTAATGTACGGAAAGTCGTCGAACCATGCGAGAGATCAAATTCCCAACGCGTAGTGTCACAGCAGTGTCAAACAGCTATATAAAAATTATTCAAATTTGTGTTATTCCACTTAGACGCAACAAAACTTGGACGAAACACTAACTCCGCATTCATATGCACTTCATTATGTCAAATATTTTTGAGACGGCTGGCATTCTATGTATCACTTGTAACACTGCATTGATCAGTCACAAAGGGGTATATCAGCCACGAAACCTTCCAAACGGCAGTATCGTATTCGACGACAGAAAAAACGCACCGACAGCCAGACTGTTTGTTAAGTTTACAATTTAATACTTATTTTTAGGGATTTACATCAGAAATCTCAGATATCTATTGCTAATTTCTTCGACCTGGAGGTCGAACGCCTATAAAGGAATTCTGAACCGGAGAAAATGTCGCTGTGCAAAAAAGCAAACTCCATGATGCAGAAACAAGCAGTATATATGAGGCTGTATATATTTTGTATTAAGTTTAATTATATTTATTTTAAGTCTGATACTGAAAAAACTCAAAAATGTATAAACAGTTTATTTATTCACAACGCCAGCATACATGTACTGACTAACACCGACTTTTCGGTTAATCTCTCACGAAACTTTTTCAGGGTGGTCCCGAATGACTTCTGCAGTTGGTTACGCAATCCGAAGCCATCGTGACGTTTGGAGCCAAAGGTGCACTTTTAGCCTAAGCTGCTGGCTAAGTAGTGTTTGGGTCACGAGCTTCATAAAGCTTATTCAATCCCGACAGAGCTCTTATCCTTTGTCTTGGTTGACAGTTTCGCAGTACTGGAAAATTAATGTCTATCTGATTAATCTGCTGAACCAGTTTCTTTCTTTAATGATGCCGGTGCAATCTATTGACACGTGTCGTTTCTCTGCTGCACACAGCAGAATCCATGAGACTTTTTTGATCGCAGACGACGGCGACGGCAAACGTCAGGTGGCCATAAAAAATCCACAAAAGAAAACAAAGCATCGCTCCAAACCAGGTCAAAGATCAAATGAGAAAAGATCTCGGGGGTTATGCAACATCTGCAACACGCAGTACAGAAACGCCACGTCCTTCAATGGCCAGACTGAACTGGCATCATTATGGCAAGAAACTGGCAAAACGTACGAATCATAGAAGAATTAATTATCGAGTCTTACAAAAATGTCAACCAGGGCAAATGACACTAACTTTACACGCCGATTGGACGGAACTTTGTTACGCCTGCTGTGAAAAACTACTCAACCAGCAGCATGAGATAAAAGCACATTTTGAGCATAAAAGTCACTACAGCCGCGGACTACAAAAAAATAACTTTGGAATTCAGCCGTATCTACCTTGAAGAATATCCGTGAAACACGAACCAAAACATCGGAACTGGTCATGTTAGCCAGCTTATTGCTTGTTTGCATGCATTGTGTAGAAATTATTTTCAAACATTTATGTTTTTAGTATGATCACCAACGCGGAAACAAAATACTCAACCTCTGGGATTAACTGCATTAATCAGATTGAATATATAAGAGGTTACTATAAAATTATCTGAAAATCGCATTAGCTTAGTTTATCGTGTGGTAATGTTCGATAACTGATCGCCATATCGTTCGTTAGCAAACACTGAAGACTGTCCAGACGTTTGAGATGGTGCAGAACCATTAACATGATACTGATGCAAAGTTTCTCACATACCGTATCACCTTTCACACATCGACAGTAAAACAGAAGCGCCGCTGAACGGTCAGTGACGCGTGCTATCAGATGATATAATATGACATGTTTACCGAACATATTCTTACTACTACCGTATGGTTCAGCGTTGTTCAAGTTAATTCACTACCCCGTCGAAACACTACCACTAAAAATCAAAGTTCGGGCAAGAGTACGTTAATCAAACAAAATAATAAGCAGTTATAAATAATAAAGTATTAACAAAGTACAAATTAATTCTCAGCTCATTATGTAAACTGATCTTCGAAAGCACTTTCATCACGTCAGCGTGGCAAGAATGACTACGGACTGTGAAGACATTTACCCAGCTGAGCCTATAGATTCCAGCACGCTGAACCATTCCGCGAAAGTTACAGAATTATAACCAGACAAGAGGAAGAGGCAACAATGAAGAACCAACATGATCCGCGTGGCGAATTATGTCTAAATCCTTAAATGTGAAACCACAACTAAAATCGCGGCCTTCATTTCCCGAAGGCAGGATTGAAGTCGGTGAAGGCAGAGAATGTTAGAAAACCCCTTGCTACGGTTTACTAAATGTTGAAAAACCGTCAACAGTACATTTCACAGGGATGCGAGACTTCAACAGCTGGAACAACAAGTTAGGAAAATCAAGCGAAATATTGTAGTTGTCAGCGAAATTAGAAGAAACGAAATGAGGCTGTTAGAGCTTAAAAGGGGATGTCTTGAACTGCAGAGGATTGGCAAACGGAAGTACAGAAAAATGAGGTTAACTATTCACAGAAAATTAAAGAACAACACAGTACAAGTGAATACACTTCAGAAATATGTGCAAGACTGGTTGTTAGTTTCGAAGAGATTAAACTCTCCAAGAGATGAAAGTACATTCACCGATGTCAAACCAACCTGAAGAAGAGATTGAAAATTTTCACGTCGAAACAGAAAAAATGTATGAACATGAAAAGAGCCATCATAAGTTCATCACTCATGATTATAATTCGTGATACAGCTGCAGGGAAACGTCTCGTGGAACGATTTGATTAGTGCGAAAGCCACGACAGTGTTGACATGCTAGTGAAGTTAGCTGGAAAAAAACCAAGTTGTTTACTATGAACACAACATTTTCAAAAAAAGCGCAGCGTCTTTTAAAAAGACTGTTTGCTTGAATTTCACGTGTAGGGGAAATCAAGTCTGACAGTCATCAGGCAGCAAAGAGGTAAAAAGTACACAGCGGTGCACAAACCATCACGTAACCGTAATCAGTCAAAATTTCCTGGAGATAAATAATACCGATACGAAAAACAAGCAAGACGGTTCGACGTGAATACGAAAATTCCTTTCGTTGCAGACCAGCGAAAACCACAGGGAGAATCATCGGTACGAAATAGGCAAAGACGAAGAAGAAGAAACCACTGAGAATGTGCTACCGAAAATCTCAACAATTTTATGAGCTAAAAAGGCCTGTTGTGCACGTCAGTGAAACCGAATTCATCTAATCAGGTCACCAGTTTAACCGATGATTTATGTGAATCCTCAGGTCACAAGTCGTGCAATCGACCTCATCGTAAAGTAGGATGAAGCCAGCTAAAAAGCTTCGTCAACTAAGAAACCGAAAACTATATAAAAAGACGGTTTATTTATACAGAACACTTGCAAACTGATCAAATCGGATGATTAACAGACAACGGATGGTGTCTCTTGGTCCAATTTCGGGGTGAGAAGGGCTGACATGAGTAGCTGGTTTGCTGGTTTGGTGGTCTATAAAACGTTTGAAGCCGAAAGCTTCAGTCCACCGTGAAGACATACCAGCAACACGAATCGAAATATCAGTCTGGTGCTGGTCAACCATCCGACTGATATCCTGTTTGCTTGAGTTGTGTATGAATAAACGACTTTTTTAAACGGTTGTCAGAATGATCATTAATGTACGAACGAAATAATCAATCTTCAAGCACCAACTAGAAGTCAACCACTCCACCGATCGAATCGGATTTGAACACAGAACCTCGTAGAAACATGAGGACTGTACATGAACGAAAAACTAAGTACGAGAATTGGACTCGATTAAATATTCTCTATTTGACATGGACATCTTCATCGAGGGCACCAACAATAGCACATAAAAAAAGTTACCAAGGATAACAGCGGCTGCCAGTCGCACCTCGATGTCACCGATACTACAGTGACCATAAAATGGTTTCAGCACGTAGTTGGCGAAGGTGAGAGCTGTCACTGCGTTGGACGCCGGGTTGATGATCACTAACGACGCCCAGAGCAGCAAAAAAGCTGGCACGTTGCCAAATGCCTCACGTACGTACGCGTAGTCGCCGCCGGACTTCAGGATTGAGGTACCCAACTCGGCGTAGCACAAGGCACCGAGGGTAGCGAATACGCCGCACATTGCCCACACGATCAAGCTGAAGCCAACGCTGCCCGCTTCCTGAAAAACGTTGCCGCATTCAGAGCCCGACCGACAACGAAGACGAACGTTGATGGAAACGTACCTGGATGACACCAGTAGGAGAAACGAATATGCCCGAGCCGATGATCACGCCGACGATGATGCCGACGCTGTTCAACAGACCAATTTTCGGCTTCAGGTGAATTCGCTGGTCGTTTGCCGAGGTCAGCAGCCCCGTCTCCTTCCGCGACCCGGTCGCCATCGTCGTCACTGCGGAATTGTCCATGAAAGTCCACCTCGATACGTACCTTTGTACGTGTAGTCAAACATGCAACGCAGTGGCTACGACGGCTAGCAAACAAGCTTCAATAAAATGCACACATTCACGTGCATCCGACAACCCAACACCAATCAACCTTTTGACTACCTGTTTCGATTTAAATCTTACATCAGTCGCGTTAGTTATTACTGGCGCGAACGGTACAGTCGAGAGCAGATTTTTAAGTATTATTCATCGACAGGCGCTGTGCACGATTACGTCGTCGTTCGTCATATAAGAACCCGTTACAATGTAAATAAAAACAGTGACGTGAATCAATTTACTTGATAAGAAACACACGACTGAAATTGATCATTGTTGCTGCTGCGCGACGGTGTGACAGATGCTGGAGAAATTTCGCGCTGTTCAGTCATACTTCTGCGAAGCCTGATAAAAATTTCCACAGTAGTAGGTGTTTTTCCAACGAAATTTCAAGAAGATTTAAACATTAATTTTATGTTAAAGTTGATAAATATTTATACATTTAAATAGGCATCTTAAGTTTGTTGTTTAAATATTTTATCTCGTCTCAGGGAGTGATCAATAACTGCTAAATCAGAACGATATTACATTTCTTGGTGACGAGCCAATGTTGGATGGGTCACACACTTCGCAGTTGTTCCAGTTTTTGAGGACGGGTTGTACTTCTGTTGGAGAGTTTTGAATATTCCTTGAGAGCATTACGAATGATGTCAACTTTTGTCATTAGTTTGTTACGAGAGACCCAAATTCAAGGATAGATTATGTAGCAATATAGCAATTATGCAGCTTAACATAGGTATGTCATGTTGCACTGGAAGCATAACTTTTTTTTCAATCTGTTCATCATATTTCTATTCCTTCCGCTGTAACCATCTCCACGAATTTTTTCTACTTCATGGATGCGATGCTGCATGCATTCCATTATATGATGTGATTCTTTGGGATGCTCTTTTTCAACGATATAATTTCTTTGTCCAGCTTGGTTCAAACCGCTCAAACAAGCAATTGGTTCCACTATCTGTTTCTCAGTTTTATTTCAGTTTCTACAATGTTGCTTTCTTCGCAGTAGCACTGCATACCGCCGATCTTCTCAGTATATTACTATTTTGCTAAAGCGCTTGTTTGTTAAGCAACCTATCTAGCATTATTAGGGCGTTTGCATGTGGCTTTTACTCTGCATCCAATCGTGTAACGCATTATTTCTTTTACACAAAACTTTTAATACTTGAAGATCATAAGATGGCGGCTTTTGAAACAGGATGTTCTTCTTTCTCTTCGTTTGTGACATCTGTTCAAAGTTGGCCAAACATTGTTCAGCTGCTTGTGAATAAGGACCTTTTTCAATTGGTATTCTTCGACTTCGGTGGCTAACTCGCTACTTTTTCGATACAGGAAGAACGAGTCACCAAAGAATCTTATATTTCGTCGAAACAACTTTTGAACATGCACTGTTTCTATGGGCATAGGAGTACGGGAATAAAGAAAATGCACAGGGAGACAAACGCAATAAGAGGTACTGTATCAAGGAGACCATCTCAGAACGGAATTCGCACCCGTTTTGATTATAAATTTTGCAATTTGGCAATTCTGTGATTCGACCAACAGTTTATTTACGGAAATACTTTATATAAACCCACATTTTCATACATCAACCTTGATATATATCTAAAAATATGACAACACGTTTAAAAAGGGTTTCTGCAAATGCACGCATCAAGTATTAATCGTTGACTAATATGAGATGTGCGGAATCGCCATCAAGAGATTCCGGAAACGTAATTTTTGGAAACAAGAGGTGCTGGAATCGCTTAATTTCAGTACCTCTTTCTCTCATGCTTGGGTTATGACTAAGTCCACTAGGACAGCTGTTAAGAAAGGAACTGCTTAAATTTGCCTTCAAGTCTGCCCCACACATCTGTATCTCAAGCTACGTATGGTAACTTGTCACTCAGGCCTCGTTGTAAAATTAAGGTTGCTGTAGAACCTGGATTAGCAACCTCAACAATAACGAACTCTTTATTATGAACAGCATCGCGAAGTAGTCCGAACCATTGTGACTAAAGTATAGCTCAGTCTGAAGACTAAGTTCTCGGTGTTCAAGCCGATCTTCATCCCGATACTTTCCCACGGCGATGAGTCGTGGACTACGATTGACAAACTTCTTTCCCAGGTATAAGCGGCTAAAAGTGGTTTTCTTAGTCTGGCCTTTCTCCAGGTTGAGAAATCACAGCTGTGATGATTTAGGCATGCATTTCAAATGCCTCCAGAAAGGATGGCTAAGCAAATGTTTCTTGCTCTGCCGACCGGCAGAAGGCTCAGGGACAGCCAAGACTAACTCTGTGCAAATATATGGAAGGAGTCTGTTCCGGGCTCCAGTTGTCTTCTGCCGTAGCTCAGACTCTGGCACAGGATCGGACGCGTGGGAGCACAGCCTGACGCGTCTGCCTCCCTCACCTGAAAGGATAAGCAGTCATGAAAGGTGAAGATGAAGAAAATGTAGAACTTTGTGCAAAGAGTTTCCGATTGCTGTACGTGGTTGTTCCTCCTTCTTCGTCTTTCGGTGCAGTCGAAATCAGCTATTTTAGGGGAAATAAAGTTTTCATATTGTAATGTTTTCTTTCACTCCGTTGAATCTGTCAATCAAATTATCCTGCGATTCTCGTTCTCTTCCTGCGACTTCTTCCATTCCTCTGTGGAGAATGCAGAGAACACGCTGTTCATTTTCGCTTTTGCCTTCAGAGGACAATACTGACGATTAAATATCACGTTGAGTGACTGATAGATTCTTTTTCTCGTCCGTTTGGCTATCCGGCTTAACATTCGAAACACAGTGTTGATGGTATTGACGAAGCCCACCTCCATGCCTTCTCTAATTGTCATATCAAAATTCATTAATTGCAGCTTCTCTACGATAGCTTCGGGATCGAATCGTTGTCTTCGACATAAGCATTTTTCGGCACTTTTAATTCGTTCTTCCTTTCTGACATCGATTGTAACTGTGGAACGAAGGAACCTGTGACTTGAATTGGAACAGATGTTGCCGCTTATGATTACCTACAGGTCCAATTTTACTCTTTTCTTGTCCGCCAGTCCATAGACGATTTGCTGGATAGACTTTTCGTCTAGGTTTCAACTGCAGCTTTAGAGCTTTCTCGGAAACGGCATTAGTGACGTGGAGGTCATTGCTTTCAGGGAAAATTTCGGACATATCGCTCATCTTTTTTTCCGAGGATTATGTTTAAGTCTGCATCGAAAAACCTTTGCATTGAGTCCTTTCACTTCCTCGTATAATTGATCAATCCCCCTGTTTTTTTGCACGGTTGTGTTTTACAATCGGCTAATTTCAAATGCGCTTCTATCTTCCATTCATAGAAGCAGGACTGTTGCATGATAGGGAATATTGTCGCAGCTTTCAATAAATGTTACTATGATTCTTTACCATGAATCATAAGTTTATCAGTCTGAGCTTCCGGAAAGACAACTAGATATTGTTCCTGCATTCCGCAACAATAAATTTACGTCGAATTCAGTAGATTTTCAGATCTCAGATATTCCAATGACCTCTTCCTTGATTTTCCTCATGTCCTCGGTATCTGTTTCTAGCATTTCTGGCATTATTTTTAGTGATGATGATCTTAAATAAGCACCGATTCCGTGGCTTATCGAGTAGCAGGTGTTTTCAGGCCTAGGCTTCAGCACGTGTCTATTTCCTGGCTTCGTTCTTTGAAAGTATTTTGGTGAGTAATTGTCAACAGTTGATTCTTGCTGCCCATTCCCATGAATTATTGCCAACGTCCCTCTAAAATTCGTTTAGCGCAACGGATTCAGAGAAGTGCTTCTCCTTATGTGGCAGGAACTTTTACTATATCCATATGCCAGATCTTGAATAGGTTATCAGAGGAACTGCAGACGATGCTGAACGCGTCTATATCACTCGAGATTTGACTGTTGCTGGTCGTGCTCGAAGCTGACCATTGCATCTCACCTCCTTCCTTCATTACACTGGGCTAAGAGTGTAATTTTAGACCAAAAGAACGTACTCAATGTTTGCATCTTCTCCAATTGTTATATTTATCTGTTAAGATCTGTCAGTGCTGATTCGGGGCCCAACTAGTGGAAGGAAAAAGATCAGCCAAATGCAAGGTTAGTAATTCGCAAATTAATAGAACTAAAATCGTCGAGCAAGTGCTCGTAGACGCTACGATTACGTAGCTATGAGGCTGAGGCGTCTAGTCTGACTTTGTCGAAAGTAGTTCAACGAAACGGTGACGACACTGCCCGCTACATGCGCATGTTAAGTGCGCGTGTTGTTAGAAAAAAGTTTGGCGTTGCATCAACTTTTCACCGCTCTGTGGTTGCCTCAGGTAATTTGGCACAAACCCAGTTTCTTGAATAAACTTGACGCTTTCATAACCGGTTCCAGGCAATGATATCGGTATGCTCTGACATCTTCTAACGTGAATGACTTGCCTATTTCACCAAGCCGGTTGCAACAGATTTGTCTGTGCCTTGATAATGATCGTGTTATGTATGATTTATTAGTTTAAGTCCAACTGTGTTGTTGATTAATGATTATGAAAATCCATACTCTTCGCTGA
>UZAM01008299.1:0-13041 GCA_900618415.1 Soboliphyme baturini | reverse complement strand
AATCGCTCTTCGACAAGTGCTCATCCGTTTCGATGCCCAGGTAAAACTCAAAACTTTAAGAGCAAGCATTAGTCAAAACTTGTCCTGTACTTCATCATACGGTATACAATGATAAAATGTTGCGAAGTGGAATTTCACACAGAAAATAATGCACTCTAGCAGACGACTTGCCGGATTAGAGACAAAAGAAAGGTCAGATTGAGATCATTGAAGATAATATACTTCGGCAACGGATAGAGTACCTTGAGGAAAAACTTAACTCCAAGAAAGTGCATGGAAACCCACCTGAGGAGCATCTGAAAACGGATATTAATTCTGCAGTAGATGAAGTCGCAGACATTGTAAAATCTTAAAAAATGCAAGTCTGCAGATCAATAAAATCGTTCTGAGATGCTTGAAACTTTAGTCTAACAAGCATGTAATGGCTGATAGGTGTCTCAAGCTGAAATGACAACAGGCAAAAGAACATAAACGGGAGAACCGGGGTGACAAGGAGTGCTGCAATTTCTGTTCAAGAACGGAAATCACAGGGAGTGCTCCAATCTCCAATTATCAGAGTATAACTTGCTGAGCCGCTCTGAAAAATTCTAAGCAAAGGTATTGAAACACAAGTGTTGCAAATACGCATAGCCTCGACGATCCTGTCGCGTAGAAAAAGAAACGATCGGACAATGAGAATTACAATCGGAATCAGATGCAATGGAAGTATTTTCTTTCATAATGAGGATTGCCTGCTAATGAGACAATGGTAATTCAGGGTTGATGGACTGCTTCGTCAAAAATCTTAGACAATTTGTCAAGGCAAGGGACATTAAAAATACCTGAACGAATGGAGAAAGTATTCTCTATTCACGTGTAGAATCTAGGATTAAGATACATTTTATCGCACTTCCATTGGCAATTAATTAGTGGTGACAACGCTCCGGCAAAGCTTGCAGTCATACTGTCGTTATCCTAGACAGAAGTGCCTCAGATATCATAAAGATGTCAGTCATCTCTGATTATAAATATTTTGTTTCATCAACCGTCCCCATCTTTTTTATGACATACCTTTACTACTACAACTGTGGCTAAGAAGTATGCATTTCATTCTACTTCTAGCAGTCAACCGATATGGTATATTGGTCATTTCCAGTTTGCCGTGTTGAAGGCACCAAAGTTGGATTACGATGGACACAAACGCATTTTGAACAATATCATATTCTGAATATCTGAAAGCCGTAGCGAACTTTTCTCGTTTTGGCTCCAACATGACACGTCATCATATACTTTCAGGCCTACCCGCTGTTTCTGCACAGACACATCTGACAGGTAAAGAACTGTCACTAAAGTTATTTTGTTCCGTTGCAGGGCTCGAAAGATCTTTCCTAAGTTCTTTCCAGTTGCGAAATCATCGGTGATATACGACTTCCGAAACAATATTATTAGTAAGCGAAAAAAAGTGAAACTTTTTTGATGGCCATATGTTGAATATCGGATGCCCCGTGGTCATTGGTAGACTTTTGAAACGTCCAATCCATCTCTCATCGACAAAAAACACTTTCAATTGACAAATTGCAATTGAATTTTACATCTGAAACGTTCGCTGCAACTTCGTCATTGCCTGTCTGAAACTCCTATAAGAATGTAGAATCGTTGAGGACCAGGGCGAGGGTTCCCGTAAACCTTGGACACCTGTTCTACGGTATCGCCGTTATAGAACGTCCATGAGCTCAGTCATCGCGGGGTTAAGAATGTCGCATAAGATCTTGGAGAACTGAGGTAGACTGCGAAAAGTTGATGATCAGAACCAGCCGGGGGCATAGTAGGACAATGATAGCTGCCGATGATCATCTAGAAGACCATGAAGATACCGATCAGCAACCAGAATCGCTAACCGTTCTGAATGGAGAAGGCAGACAGCGCTATGCCATTCTAGCATGTCAGAAAAGGCTCAACAGGAAAAACATCGCCAGTGGGAGCTTACAGTCGGAAATTGGAACATATCCTCACTCAGAGAGAAAATGTAGAAGTAAATTGATGAGACCGTAACTCCATAGAGTTGGTCTCTCGTCAACGAAGTGCCAAGACTATGGAATTCTAAATCTTTGAGGGTACAAGCTCTCAACTCAGGTGTAGACTTTACGACGGGCGCTCGGACCGCTGTTGATGTTCTTGTAAAACCTGCCTTAGCTGACAGAATCACTATAAGAAATGGAAGCCAGTCGGTGGGTGATTGACAATTATCCAACTGACATTACAACCGGCTAAGGTTTTGACCTTGCTACAGGTCTATGCGCCCGAGTAAGAGAGAGCATATGTCTTTTTTGAAGGAAGTAGAAGATGCTCCATATGAAGTGACAACCACAGAATTCGTTATTCCAATGAGCTATTTCCGTGCTCATGTTCGAGCAGGCTATGACTGATAAACTTCGACCCCAGGCGCAGGGGCTGAAATGGGCTTTCTTAAACGTGTCGCTGGCCTGAAGCGTCTCGACATGGTTTGGAGTATAGAAATATGCAAGAACCTTTGTGTTCAATCGCAGCATCCTCAAATTGAGAAGTTGCAGTTGCGAGTTTTTGGGCACGTGTTTCGAATGCTTCCAGAAAAGAAGGCGAAACAGCTAGTACTTCCCCAACTGACCGGCACAAAACCGAGAGGATGGCCAACATTGACCGGACTCAAGTGTAGTGAAGGTCTCTGCTCTAGAATCCGGTCAGCTGCAGCCGAAGCTCAAGCGCCTGGACAGGATCGACTACTTCGAAGACACTGTCTGATGCGTCTTGCCTCCGCTGCCTGAAGCAAAAAAAAGGTGTCGAAACTGACTAACTGAGTGACGTTCGTTGCATGTCGATTTCTTGGTTATTGTTGGTTTTTAGCACAGCAAGAGATGCTTCTGCCTTGGAACTGACTGTACCAGATATGGTAAAATGCAGTAAAGTTCATCACACATGTATAGATAGGATGTAGCATGTAGATTTTCTACCTCGATATTGCGATAAGCCACGGTATTAAATGTTATCCATTATGACGTTATTGTATATCCTCTCAGCAGAAGTAGAGATGACTCAAAAGTACACAAAAACTGACACTGACTTACGTCGAAAAGAAAGCGATTGTGCGGCATTGTGCATGTCGCTTTCCAGCGTTCTCCAAACCAGAACATGGAATCATTCGATGCGAAAGTTTTGATCATGTCCAAACATTGCCGAAGACGAAGGACAGACACGGCGGCATTGTTGTAACATGAAGACACATGTTCTTTTTCTGACGGTAAATCTGCTACCGCGCATACAGCTGCAGTCAACAGCAGAAATTGATGCGTCCGCCTCGCACCCATCTAAATGCAAATCTGCTATATATGTCACACGTTACATCAGAGAGTTCTGTTTCAAATCAATAGGGTATGTAACAGAAAGAGCGAGGGGCTACACGGAAAGGAGGATGCAGCTGGTCTGGTATCAAACCTTATTGTCTGATATTTTTATCTGGGCCAGCATGGGTCAAATTGATTTCAGCCGTTAATGCTTTATTGCATTAACCAAAGCGGCTTAATGGAGTGTACAGAGAGAGGGCAAGCGAACAACCAAGATGATGACCCTTATTCACGCTGTTCTTGTTTGCCTAAAAGCTTCCAAGCCTTGGTTCGCGCTCGTCAGAAGCATCGCTGAGTATCGCCGGCTGCCGCACCGTGAAGACTACGATTTATAAGCAATGATCTGCGTCCAATTCCGCTTACTTGATTCTCATGACGACTAATACATTTGCAAATGACATTTTTAATTCATCAGCAGGCCGTCACATCTGTTGCATCAGCAGATTTCATATGTGGAGGAAACGAAGTGTAAGACTGAGTCGCTGCAGGTCTGCAAACTAAAATCTGGTGTGCAATATCTAACTTACATTTATATCTGATCGACTGCAGGCTCCGTGTATTTTCCATGCATAACATTTATGGCTGAATATAACTTCAGCAACAACGTTTTTCAAATGAGCCGTTTTAACTTTCTCCTATCTCATTAATTGGTAGCCGATCATTACAAACAGTTTGGTCGCTTGATTTCAATCAGTTTATTATCGGCAAATGATGATCTTTATCATCCTTATTGTCTCCAACCTTGCAATAATTAGACGGGCCTTTCAGTACATTCAACGGTTTACCCCACATCGCGGAATAAACAGAGCTGGCAATCATCTGCTCAATAATGTTTGGTATTTGAGAAGCAAGTCCACTTTATTCACTGCTGGAAAAATGCGACCCAGGTTAAGTGATCAGCAGAAAAAAAACTCACACAAATTTATATGCTGTGTTCCGTGACACCCTGGAACTCATCTAAAAGTTAACATCATAACTCTGTCTGCACATTTCCTTGCAAACTCTTCAAGTATGAGCATGCCATTTTAGGTCTGAAGACAACACACACTTTGTCAAACACCGGAGCTCATCTTTCGCTG
The DNA here is from genome assembly GCA_900618415.1 of Soboliphyme baturini. Classification (NCBI taxonomy): domain Eukaryota; kingdom Metazoa; phylum Nematoda; class Enoplea; order Dioctophymatida; family Soboliphymatidae; genus Soboliphyme; species Soboliphyme baturini. The sequence continues at coordinate 8,606 of UZAM01008299.1, read as the reverse complement.
ATGTCTCCACGTTATGCAGCAGAGCTGTATAACGACGATCCTTTGTTGTAAATTGACATTTGCACTGATTTTCAAGCATTCAAAACGAGTTCGAGGTCAAAACTAGACTGTCCACAACGTTAAGGCAATTGTCATTCATGTCACAGGGTAGTTTCGATAACTGTCTGGTTTTTGGAGAATTAATTGCTGGTTCTGTACTCATAAACATTGGCACAGATGTTAAAAATTATACTAGAAAGACTCAACTCTGAACAGCCTCAAAGTTGTTTACCACGCATAAGACGTTTTGTCTGGAACAGCAGCACACTGCTGTTGTTCTACAAGGTAATTATTCAACAAAACGAGAGTTTCCGCTCTAAACGTAGCATCGGCAATAAAGATAGCAGTCTATCTCTGACTGTATTGTGTCATACGTCGAACTGAGTTGGGAAATGCTGCTCTCACTTTACGGTCTCCCTGTACGATACTTTAGTGAGGTTAGCAAGCTTTTGCTACAAATGATGGCATCAGCAGAACCTCGTTTCTAGCAAACATATTTCTGTGCAGAACGTGAATAGAACGAGACTACCGGCTGCAATACAATACTGTAGTATCTAATCAAGATCTGATCTTGTCGCGCAGCACACTGTGAAACGGTAATTCCATTCTTTCAAGAATGCAGATTGCGGGAAAGTGAGTCCACAGTAATTAAGCAAATGGGATTGACTACTTTTGCGAGAGGAAGATCTCTGCAGAAACGCCTAAAATATTTCCCAAATACAGCGATTTACTGTACGGATTTACTGAAAGTCAGACTGCGTTCGGTCGGGCATGCTTTCAGGAAAATTGCCACAACACCATCACTACCAGAAGAAAAGTTTCGCCGCAGCTGATAGAGACGGTGATTGACTTCCCTCTCTGTGAGTCTCAGTTACTCTTCTCATGTTGCATCGACATTAAATATAATCTAATGGAAAATCTTTGTTAGGCCTGTATCATTTTCAAATCTCAGAAATGAGAATTAGGCATATTGAGCGTCGCAACGTCACATGGTAGGAGTTGTCTCTTGTTTCTGCTGATTTTTCTAACTGCATTCCACAAGCATCAGAGGCAGGAGTCGATAGCCACAAGATGGGAGGAGGGGTGAGGGGTCTTCGACCTTAAAGCTCTATGTTAACTCCCTCACTCTAATGGTTCAGTCGTTCTCTTAAACCACCATCTCTATTAAGTCCGTTGTGTCTATAGTACCTTTGACCAAACTATTACTGGTAGGGACGTGCACGTGCAATAGACCTATCACGCTACGCTTGATAATCACTATTGATCAACCTCATTGGTGTATGTAGCAGGGGAAACTTTTATTTACTCTCCTTGGTAATGCAGCGACACTGACTACTGCTCCTGAAGATTTTCGTTCAATCCTGAATAATGTTTTAGTCCTAGTGAGTTGTTAACCTGGTGTACTTTCCCTTTGCAGCACCGCCATCGTGAAAATTCTCGCAAGGACAACTAAAATCGCAGAGAAACTTGATACAGTCCATTAAGACCTGCGTCTAACCGCTGATGACGCTTTCTGTCAAGACATCCTGATCGGACATTTAATTTAGTTTGAGAGTCATGATTTTGTTTCCTCAATCTTTGAGATCACAACGGCATCCGTAAGAATTTACATAATTTCGACCAGTCAACAATGTCTTAATCATTCAGTGGTGTATCCATTCGGTGGAGCCCAGTGTCAGGCGCATTTCTCAACATTTTTATTTGCAAGAACGTGCTCCAGTCAACAGTGACAGCAGTTCCACTGACTGTTGAGCGGGTGGTAAATTTCACAGCGTCTTTACGACCAGCATCACTGAAAAAATGCAGGCAGCAACTATTATATGGCTGACCACAAGCGTGAAATTTTTCGCCATCTTCATCTGCAAATTGACTTGCAAATTTATTGTTAAAAGAACTGAAAAGACAGACAAGACGATCAAGGCTAATGTAGACATTACACAGTGCAGTCACTTGAGCAATTCCAATAATTTTGGATTTCTTGAAGTTTGTAAAAGAAACGCGGATGGCAGAATATAGATTAGACTTACAGTTAAACCATATGACCGTTCAACAGTACTAGTGTCGCTTAAAGTCTGTCGGAACGGAAAATTTTCATGCCAACATATTTGAGGAAATTATTATCCATTACATAGTTCAGCCCTATTTCTTGAACCATGACGCGATGGGTGTTATGAAATGGGCAACGACGAATGCATGAAGATTTAAAATTGCATGGCAGAGTTTTCTATCGGTGTCCTATGGAAAAGTTGGTTCGAACTATACAGTATGCCCTTGATTCCAAAGATTCTACAAGTGAATCCTTGATTTGTGACTTTGCTGCTATGAGTCATATACAAAGCCGTAGCTAATTTAGGACTGTCGTAGATTTGCCGATCTGTGGTTGAGGACAGCAAGCGAAGCTGACGAGGAAACATTTTTTGCCAACGCGCTTTGCTGCCGTAAGTTAGCACCGTTTCACCCTGATTAGGTCACTTCTGTAACAAAACGTTTCCCATTAGATATGTTTTATGCCTCAACCTTTGATCAACAAATTAGCCACAAATTTCTTCTCGTTTCATTCTCGCAGTGATTTTACTACCAGCATGCCATTTTCTTCTTTGTCAAATTTTTTCCACAGATACATCTGCATTTGTAAACAGTGCATAACAATTGTTTAGGCATATAAGGCTACTGAAGCTGGGCACAGCATGAATTATTAAGCAGTTTTTATGCTGTGCTTGACTGAAGAAAAAAGAGATTTCTCGTTCTCTCAAATTATGAACTGAGTGCTGAAGCTTGCTTAGCCAATCAACGACCAGGTTCGTTTCCTTCCTCCTGCATAATGCTGTCATATACTTAGTTTTCAATGCTGAGGCGTAGTAACTTAATAGAGGATGTTGACAACACAATTGAAAGAGTAAATTTTCTCTGAGAAAGGTCGTTCGCGTTACTTTGTTAATTTTCTGGAATGTCAATATGATTATTAAAATAAATGTTCAGGGACTGTTAAATCATGGCAATCATTCATCACTTATATTAGTAAAATTCTACAGACCAACGTATTTCAAGAAGTCAGTTTATGCCATATTCTAACGTATACATCAATGAATGACGCTTCGTGTGGACAGTGCAAGTGAATTAAATTAAACTCACCATTTGGTAGACTGCGTTGCATATCTCCCCATGCAATGCGAATTCAAATATGGAAGCAGGTTCAACTCGTTGAAGCGTCACATTTTTGGAATGTTGCTTTATTTCCATTACAAGATATTTTTAAACCCTCACCTGGCTCACATTCGTGAACGGATAGCGAAAAAGACGAAAGTATGAAAGTGAATTAAACCGAATGTTTGTCATTATCATTGTGAATGTCAGATTTCAGTTCATGAGGAAAACGTTCTTTCTTGAAAACCAATAGCGAGAAAGTAGCGCCGAACTTCATGTAATGAGACAAACAGTCATACCTGTGTGATAGCGTGCCGGTGGCGACGAAAACGCAAGGATTATTCGCAGAGAGTACGGTATATTTACGATTCACTAACGGTATGTTGAGAACTGAGTATGAGCGAACGAGTAGCTGAAGAATGAGGCGATGTTGTAACAACTACAAGTGAATATCTGTGAGATCGTCAATGGTCCAAAACCGCCGAAGTCAAGATACGCTATGAGTTGCACTTCACCACAAACCTTTCATGTTTCGTCTGGATTACTTCCACTTGACACGGGTTCGGAAAAGCGATTGTACCAAGGGCTGACTGACCTTGCGGGAGCGACGATGGCTACCTTCCAGCAGTCAAGGTCGCCACGTGAGGTCAGTCGGATTAATGGCCATTTCGATACGAATGATGACTGTCGTGCGTGCGTTTGCCTACCGTCCAACGCGCTAGCTGTCTGAGTGAAAAGACGTGACAATGCGCGCCGTTCACTGACTGACACGTCGATAATGAGTCAATGTTCCCAGCTGCTTACTGGGTTTGTTACAAGCTTCTCAGAGAAAAACACGTTTGCTAATAATCCGGCAGTGAAAATTAACGATCGATGAAAGCGGCGCTTTTAATATCACTGAGAATGGCATGCAATGAAGTCGGGTTTGAAGTTCCTCCAAGAACTTGTCAGTACGCTAGTTCAACCGTCTTCAGACTTCGTCATTTCAGGTGACAGTAATGGACGACACTTTGACAAGAGATCACGTGACTTACTAATGCATGGCGATTGACGACAGCGTCAATGTTGGAGACGGTATAATTGTGCTCATTGTGAGTCGAGTAAAAATCGAAGCAACTTCTTGACTACCGCAATGGGAAATGGCCTCTTACGTTAAATGATCGATAAGTCCAATTAAAAGTTCGACATTTCGAGGGTGCTGCTTGCTTGATCCACTGATCCGCGTTTCAGGAACTTCCGGTAATCTACAGACTGTGGTTGACCATATCCCTTCCTTCGACTAGCGCTTTCGAGATTCGATTTTTACTTGAAATTGCTGCAATTCTTTCGATCGACCTCAGGCTCTTTGCAGAATATCAACAGCAGAGCTTCGCGCATATTTTTTTCAAGATGTTGTCAAAAGTCGTGCATAAAAGTCAGAAACTATGCTGCCCAGCTGCGACGGCTTGATTTAGTCATGCTCGATCTGTACACCACCTAGCGTTAAAATAATTAATACTTATTTAATTTATTATACGATTCAGCTCAAAAATATTTCGCATCTTTGATCTCTTTTAAAATGACCATAATGACGCTGTGCTTGAAGTGGACGGTAGATCGACGCAATACAGAACCGAAAGTTTTCCTTTCTTTGTTAAACACAGATTGAGCGATATTTATTTCTATACAGTTGACACATCCATAAAACGGTCTGTACCAATGTCGCATTAATGGTGTTTACGCCGACCTGATTCAAGAATTGCACACCGATTGCACAAGTGTTGGTAAACCGTTCGGCGGCTATGTCGCATCAGCATCCATCAGGGAGTGTGCTAAAGAGATATTATTCCACTATCGTCGCGGCCTCGGAGTGACTCTTCAGCGGGTTAAACCGACGCAACGGCATAATTCACAGTTTTTATCTTCGCACAAGGCAAAACGGATCTCAGTGAAGAAGATCCAACAGCTTCAAGAAGAATGTCTCACTATCGGTTTGGAGATCAATCTCTCAAAAACGAAATAGACGCGAAACGAGCACCATCAGAGGACTTATATTACGCGAATAACGAAGAACTTGAAGAAGCCATCTGCCATACATGCCTTGGAATTACGTGTACCGAATGAACTTGCTAGACTGGGAAATCATCCGAAGAAGGATGGCAGCATGGATCAATTTAAACATGTCAAAACATCATTATTCGACAGTGAGAAACCATTGTTAGCGAAGAAAGAACCGTTCGATTCAACTGTCCAGTTCGACATGATCTATGGCGCTTAATGTTGCTTTGTTACTACAACTGAGGAGGACAAACTGATGGTCGCACAAAAAGAGATCGTGCGAAAAAATGAGCAAGGCATTCCTCTGGGAACACGTCACTAGCACATGAATTCGATAGCGGATTGGGTTAAAAGACGCAAGTATGGCTCTCTACGGCGATGCTGAAGGAAAATAGCTAGTCATTTGGCTCGTCTGAAAGACAACCGGTAGACATCAAGAATTAGATGCTGGGTTACGGTAGATAAGCAACTTCGAATTAGGGGTCCAAGAACGTTCTGTGATGATCCGATGGCTAATTTACTGGGTCAGCGTTGGAAGCACAAGGCGGAAAACTGAGAATGCTGTAGGAGCGTCGACTTACGATCATGGCGTACCTACGACGAGAAAAAAATTGGACACTCCTTTTATATGAGTTGTTAAATTCGATACTATATGTCAGCGTAATATGGATGGAATAAGAAACAAGCTAGTTTTCTCTATATCTCATACGTTTTCGATTCGATTGTTTTGGCGCAAGACAAATGCTGATGTTACGTAACACTTTTACGCAGTTTTCAACATTTCAACCACACAACAGCGGCCGTCATCGCTACCAAAAGCTAATAATATAATTTCCATAACTCTATCTTCATTCCAATATCCATGGCATATTGGAAGATATACATCGGTTGTTGCGACAGCATGGTCTTATTGCGTTTTTTTCACGATGTCTGACTTCTAGTTCTGTGCTTTACTAAAACTTGATCTCCATCAGCCAATACTAATCAGAATGCAGTCTATGCTATTCAGTGACCAGTGGCGAACAGACTTCATTGTGAAAACTTTCAGGCATTGAACGCAGACCTGCTATAATGAATAACCATAGAGAAAAATTCTGTTGCGTTGTCCTTGCCTTAGAACAAGGTCACAATATTTTTAAAGAGGAATCTATTCAAGTTTGTGGCTTTGAAGATAATAACAGAAAATTTGCAGTCAAAGAATTGCTCTTCATCTCAACTAATAAGAACAAGCCGTGCGATGATATCCGATCGTCTTCTGACATCGCTGAGCGTCGGGTTTTACTGTATCACTTTATTAAAGCTACATGATTTTCAACACACACTGTAAGATCCATTGCTAGCTTTTTGTCGCGAAGAACCCCCCTGTTGTCGTGCCGAAACGCTGCCAGCTGATGCAGTAACAATTTCGTGACATAAACCTCTGTTTTGGGCAGACAACCACTGAATCAGAAGCTTGAAAGATTTTGAAGTCGTCTGTTCTTGATACTGTACAATGTTGATTTTACTATAACCGGCAATCATGAAATCGTTTTGACTCTGGTGAACGTTTCGCCGAACGTGGATACACTCTGCTCCGAAATTTACTAGCGAACTGAGCAAAACAGTTCATAATAAACATATAATTTAGTCTATCTATCTAATCTAGGTGATTTCGATCACCAGCAGATCGAAGATGTAGTTCCCTGCTGATCGCAGATATAAATGCAGCATAAGGAATCAGGAATTCAGGATGCTTCTTAGTGCTAATGTAGAATGGTTTGCTAAACCATCGAGCATATCACCATAACATATCCGTAATTTCAATAAATTGTCGATGAGCATGAAACAAGAAGTCTGGAAGCTAACCTCGACCGGCTCTCAAAATTTAGTTGGAATTTTAATTTGTCCCCAGTAGCAATATGAAAGGAATAAAGACACCAGTGACTTTAATCAGGAAATCCGTTTCACTGACCGCTTAATCTTTCAAGTGGCGGGGATGGAGGGTCCGTCCGCATCCTCATCGTGGAATGGGACGTTTTCGCGTGGCCGTTGTGGCAGACAGCTGACTGTCAACGATTGGTCTTGCATCGCTGCGTTCAACCTATATAAGTGGACGCTGGTCAGCTGCATCAGTTGTGTGAAATCGTGAAACACGACGCCACTGTCAAACAAGTAAATTTTCTATTACAACTGAATTTTGACGAATGTGCGAAGTCAGTACGTCAGCGAGCAGTCTGCTCAGGAGTTAGAATTTATCTTATCGGCAGATGGTCATCTGTATCAGCGATTTGACTTCATTCGTCATGTCTCTGCGAGTAAAATACCATGTCATTGTCAAACTATGAATGTAGATGATTTTCATTTCATTTCACGATTTCATCACGGTCGCTAAATCAGCGCTCCATTGTGATCAGCAGTAGGAGTATATATTTGAAGATGGTCATCTATATTAATTACTTGGTATAATTAATACGTGTTATGCATCGATCGAAACCTCCTTGCTCACAAAATATGAAACTTTCGTCATAAGTATCAATTTCAAAATTAACATGTTGTCCGACGATTTTACCCTGACAGTTACGGCAAAGCATTAAATTGGTTCGCGTTAACGTTGACAGTCGTGAGATCGAATTTGCGGAGCTCTCAGAAGGCTACTTCAATTTATTTTGTGACTAATTTCATCGTATTGCATATCAACAAAACGCTCAATATGGTAATACGTAAGTTTTGTCACAATACTAAATTGTATATTGCTTTAAAGGACAATTCCTCTATGAAACTTCACTTAACGTTACACCATTCATCGTATTCTGCCAAACAGTTAGCTAGAAACAGATGATGCATCATCAATTTGTTTAGAATTTAGAATTTTAATTATTGAATATCAGCTGAATACAATGATCGAAATCGAACAACGATAAACTAAAATAAAGTAATAAATAATTATCTTCGTCAGAACATTTTTCACGTAAGAAATATGACATTACTGCGCCATTTCGTAGTTATACGCCAACCCACAGAGATAAGTAATAATGTCCGTATTATGAATGTCATTTACAATAGACTCTATTCTTTCATCCGCGTCCCAATATTTCTTCAATTTTACTGGTGGCTGTTAACGGGCAAAAACTTGTTCGTGGCTTATTTCACGGCCCTTTTGCCGTGAATTAATTTCCATACCGACGGGTGCGATAATTCGTGTATCGACGTCTTCTATTTCTTCTGTAATTCAAGTGACCTGTCTTCGAATCACCCAAGAAGTAGCTACAATTCGTCAAGTAATGTTGTCGATCGCTTGATGTAGTTCAGCGAAGGATACGAGTGCCAACGCTGTTACCATCCTGACTTTCAAGGCGAAATCAACATCGGCTTCACAAGCATCAAGTAAATGCAGTTTGCTCAAATAC